>OX439128.1:17661123-17778623 GCA_949318235.1 Ecdyonurus torrentis | reverse complement strand
GTTGTTGTTATAAAACATTTGAGTTATTATTATAGATTACAAATGTTAATAATATTGACACAAATGTATATTAATTATATCTCTGTTATTGTTATTATAATTAGAATGTTGAGTATTAATTATATATTTTGATAATAATTACAAAATTATTGCAAATAATAAAATCTAAATAACAATAATTATGTTTTGCTTTTGTATACACTCTTATATTTCATGATTAAAACTTCATTTTACTCTTTGCAGATAACGATTTGGCGTTAAAATATAATAAGTAAAATAATCAAGTAAACTGAATAAGTTTGAACTTTTTTATAAAATTGACAAAATTGTACACAATACTTTTTTTTTTAAATTAACTTATCATAATTTGAATACAAATATTCAAAAATAATCATGCTTTTTAACATCAAAAGCATACTGAAATTAATTTCAATTGTAAATTTCTATATGTTGCAAATATTAGCATAATTTTTTTTTTAGCATCCCAGCATTATAGTGATTAGCCTTGCAAAACTAATGTGTTTATAGTAAGCAATGTATGTACATTGTAATGTGTTAAATAATGCTTTGATGTTTAGTCTGATTGGAATGGAATGGATGTTGATGATTGATGATGCAAAATTATTCGTAAACATATTAGTCCGGAGGTGAAGTGCTTGCTTGAACTCAACATTACTAAAACAAATGACCGGTGGAAATCGCATGGAAACTTTTAACAAACATCTCAGTAAACATCAAAGACAATTTTATTGTTGTTCACAACATATACAATAGCAAATTATGCATGCCATTCTTACAGTAAATATAATGAGATTTATACAATGATCTCTCTGAATTATTTATCAAACTTTATCTCTATATTTTAACTGATTTAGCGTTTATTGGATTTTAAATGTATATAAAGTTTTCAAATGTTTAAAATTATTATGTTTATTTTTTTTTTAATACACATCAAAGGGTTATGATTTTAGTAAATATATATATTTTTTGTTATTTAGTATTACAGACTATAATTATTGCAATATATTTTAGTTTATTTAAATAACGAATGATAAAATAAACTGTTTAATAAATTTTATTTAATTTGTTAGTTTTTGCATGAATGGTAGCAATGATTTTTTATATTTAATAAGCTTTTTTTTACTTTAATTTTATTGATTATCATATATTTAGAAAAAAAAATCACATTTAACTCCATAATATTAAATAAACTTTAAATTTGAAATATGCTAATAATTTATAACTTACTTTATTAATTTTTGTTTAATATTGTTATGTTTGTTATGAAATTTGTAGTAATGAAAAAAAAATCATTACAAATCCATGAACAGCAATAATGTACTGCAGTCTATTAGGATAAGAAGGTTTTAAATTACTTCACGTATTTGCATGCAGCAAAAGTTTCGGCAAGCCTGCATTCTAAATAAAGGAATGAAAAGTGCCTCTGAGGACCCCCTGTCTGTCTACATCACATCATGTGACTCCAGGGACGAAAAACTGTCAATTGTGCACGCTCGTCAATTTTTCTCTAGACCAAGAAAAAAAATTGAACTTACGTGCACGAAAAAACAAACAAAAATGTTTTTATCAAAGAAAACAGTTGAATTATTTTATAATAAACAATAGAAATTCCTTTAGATACAAAAACTTTTTGACAAATATTACATAAAATTCAAGTCAAAATATGTTCAATAAATTTAAAATTATGAAACAATATTGTGGTTTGTAAAATATTTATTTTTATAATAAAAATTTCAATTTGTGATGGTTGTTTGTTATTAAATTATAAAAATAGTTTTGTAACTTTTTTTATACTGTTGGATTTTTTTTTTTTTTTTTTTATTCAAAATTCACATTTAGTTTTTTTTTCCTGTACTTTTCATAGATTGATATCAGTTTCAACTCAAAGTCACTTATTCGTCTTTTGAATCTTGAATAATTTTTTAGATAGGTTAAATTTCCTTTTCCTATGAATCAATAAGAACATGTATCAACTATATTAAGAATTTTTTTCCCCCGAAGATGAATAACGTTATTAAGAAATATGTAAACAAAATTCACTTTTTTTTTTTTTTTTAGAATTAATGAATTAAAGATAAATTTAAATTATCTCATTTAAATCAAATTAGCAACACTTCAATTTAAGCATAGAGCACAAAAAAATCTTACTTAAAACTTTTCTTTTCTTTCTTATCATCTGGCAACACAGTTCTGATAAGAAGCTTTAAGCTGATGACATGAGAAACGCTCTGATAAACTTTCAAGTTTTTTTTTTTTTTTTTTTTTTTTTTACAACAAAAAGTTGAACGAATGTCTTTGACATCACGTCTAGTTTGTTTCGACAAAACTTATAAGTTTGCGTCCTTGCGTCATTTGTTCACTTCACTGATCTTAATCTCAAATGCAGTAAAATGCAAGCAGGCAAGTAAAAAGCTGCACCTTGCAAGTGAAAGAAAAACTAAAGTGAAACAAACAGCTCTTTAAGGGGGTAGGTGACCGACTGATATCTCGCAAACTAGGACGGTTGCGAATAATAATAATAACACAAAGTAAAGAAGAAATGTTACTTAAAAATTTAATTATGTCAAACATGTAAAAACACGATCAAATATTTAAGTTATTGCACTTTAAAGATAACATGTAAATGTGGAAATTTAAATTTGAGCGGGAAATTTTAGTCAAATTAGAAACGTTTTTACAATTAAAAATATCAATAAAATTTTTTTTGGTATAAAAAAATATTTTTTAAATTTACTTGATTTTATTTGAAAATTATAGTGTTTGTTTTATTGGAATTAAATCATGTACAAAAAATTATTTGGAAAATATAGTTCTACTTTTAGCGATTTCCGGTCCAAGTCGGTCCCCCACCGCCTTAATCAAATTTTCAGTCGTATATATATACAAAGTTCCTCTTTTTTATTGGAGTGAATAAATTCACAATTTTCTTTGCAATAAAAAAAAATGAAGAAAAAGAAGAAGATTGATTTTATTTTTAATTTACTATAATGTTTGATAAGCGATGAACGAACGTTCTTTATATTCAAATGTGAGGGTTGAGAGAGTTTACATTAAATTTGAAACATCCATTAAATCTCAAACGACTAAACAGATTTTTTATATAACTTTATTAAGTATCTCCACTGAGGTTTAAAAAAAAAAAAAAAAAAAAAAAAAACAGAAAAAGAAAGAAAAAAAAAAAAAAAAAAACGAGAAAAGAAAAAAAATCCTCTCCGATATACATTTTTAAATATTTAATATTTCAACTTTTTCTCTTACGGATTGAGAAGGGAAGAACAAGTTACTTAAATAACATAATAATCGGAAAGGAAGAGTGACTTTGACTTTTTTTCATTCGATGTTAAATTATTCTTACTTATTTTAAATAAGTATACTTTGATCTATTTCTCGCATGTTCGTTATATATACATACACATAATAATTTTTTAAAATTACTTTTATATTTTAAGTTAATATTTATTTATTAATATAATCAAAGCTTGGTTTTCTTTAAATAAAATTATGAAACACAAAAAACTCGTTATTACAAGCAATCAAGTGTTATTATAAGAAAGAATAAGCTTTTCATCTTTGTAATTAGAAAAGATGAGATTGAGAAAAGTGCTGAATTGACTCTCTCTCTCTCTCTCTCTCTCTCTCTCTCTTTCTTTCTTTCTCTCAGCTTGTTTGATTCCAATATAAGTTAAGAAAACATGAAAAGAAGGGGACTTTTCATACGTCAGATATTTGTGTAAATGGAAGAAGATCAAGTCAAAAATTGTCAACAGTCAAATAATCATTTCTTGAGATAACAACGACACAAAAAGACGTTAAAGTGCAAATTGCAAGGTAGAGGGGAATGATAGCTTTCTGTATGTGTGTATGGGTGAGAAAAGAAAAAGAAATCAAGAGTCAATGCGACAGAGAGAGAGAGAGAGAGAGAGAGAGAGAGAGAGAGAGAGAGAGAGAGAGAGAGAGAGAGAATTGTGAAGAAACGAAATAAAAAAAGAGTGTGCTCGAAGAAGTTTTCTATACTTACTAACGGTATCAGATATCAACTACTGCCAAAAAGCTCCTCTTGAAAAAAACCCACACAAATAAAACTTTCTCTCCTTTTTATTTTCTGCAAGTGTTTGCAAGAATGCTTCTTTTCTTTCTTTTTTTTTCTGTGCTTTAAAAAATAAATTTCCTTTTATTAGACTTCTTTATATTCCTTTTCAATTTTTCCTTTTGATATTTAAATAATATAACAAATAAGTCCATGAAATCAATAATTTTAATAATAAACGTTATTAAAAATTTATATTTTATGATGAACTTTGGCTTACTTAATAGTTTCCAGTGGCAAGAAAAAGAAAGAAAAAAATGCATGATGAATTCTTTCTTTTATATTTAAATATTTAATTTTAATATAATACTTTTCCTTTGCTATAAGTTTTATAAGTTTTTTCTTTCAAAATTCAGATATTAGTTATTTCTTTTTATTTCACGAATTATTTATTTTTCCAGACATCTGCATGCATCTAAAGTCAACGTATAAATTTATAAACACAATATTCACAACATAACACTCCGCGGAGTTGCATAAACTTCATTGAGTTTATTATTATATTTAGGAATAAAAGCGAAGGGAAAAAAAGACATTTAGTGGACAAATGTAAAGCTATTAATATTTTTGTTATGCAAAATATGCATTTGAATAAATAAGTTGTAAACTACGTGATACAATTATGCAAAACTTACAACAGTTTTAGCAGGATGAAAGTGAAAAAAATTTAATGAATTGCATTTTTTTAAAGAAATTGATGTGTACTAATTTGAATCACTAATAAACGAGTAATGTTCATATAAAACAAGAGTAGTCTTTAAATTTACAATTATTAACATTATACAAAAAAAAATAAGAAGAAGAAAAAAACGACAAATTTCTACATAATATAATGTAACTAAAGATTTTTTTCACTTTAATAAACAAACTCAATTATTTAAACAATAAACCCACATAACCTCAATTTAAACAATAAATCATTTTACAATGACATATTATATATTTATTTACCCTTATATTATATTATAGCAAAACTTATTGATAGTAAACATCACACAATAATAATATTATGAACCACACCTTATAATGTGAATCAATAAAGTTATGGTGCATGATAGCTATTTTCTATTTTCCTCTATATGTGAATTATTGCAGCATAATACTTTGAGACTTTTCACATATATAATACTACTGTATGTGTGTGTGTACGTCTTCTCTTTTTTTTTTTACATTATAATATACATGGAAATCTGTATGTGGCAATGTAGTTTAAAACCAGAAATCCCATTTCCTCCTGTCAATATATGAACCTCTCTCGACTCTCTCTCTCTCTCTCTCTCTCTCTCTCTCTCTCTCTCTCTCTCTCTCTCTCTCTCTCTCTCTCTCTCTCTCTCTCTCTTGCTGTATAATATGCTCACATATACATGACTGTTTGCCAATAGTTTGCTGTAGAAATATGTACAAGAAGATGGTATAGGCATCGTACAGCACATACATTTGAAGAGAAAAAAAGAAAGCAAAAAAAAAAAAACTTTAAAAAATAGTAATATATATTGTAGAGGAATACATACAAGTTTGCTTCTCTAATATATTATATATTTCACAAACTGCTAAAAACTTATTTTATTTTTCACTATAAATGGAAGAAATACTATACAATACATTCAAGTATTATAGCATTATAGCTTTTGTACAGCAAAATGCTTTTTTTTTTTTTTTTCTTTTTTTTTTTTTCATAGCCGCAGTATAAATATCTCTCTCTTTCTCATTATTATAGCATGATGACATTTTTTTCTCATAATGATTTATACGCAGAAAAAAAAAATTCCCACAAAATTTTTGTGAAACGAATCTTGAATAAATGTTTTTTTCAGTGAAATGTAATACATATAAGTAAGGCAGTGTGTGTGTAATATATATATATATATATATATATATATATATATTATATATATATATATATATATATATATATATATATATATATATATATATATATAGAGAGAGAGAGAGAGAGATTGTAGTCGAAGCCGACTTATTGTAGCATATAATTAGATTAAAGTACCTTACCATTGAATTAACCTTGTTTCTCATGTCTGGTTACACTAAAATATTTGTAATTTAAACTCTATAATATCACATCTAATTTTAAATGCAACTCAATGGCACTTAAAAATTATTTTTAAACTTTTTAAACAAATAACAGTTATTTGAATGAGTTTAAAATTTTCTATTTAATATAATATTTATCCAAATAGCATTTTATATAGATTTTAATTATTAAGCTAATATTTGTTTTAATAATATTATACCATCAAGATAAAATTTTATGTGATTTCTTTGAAAATTTAAATAAATGCTTTGAGCACAAGAGCTATATTTTAATAATAGTATACTTAGATCATAGAATTTAATTTGTTAAAATTTGAATGAACAGAGTGTAATTGTAATTCACCATTCTTTTTTTTTTTTTTTTTTTTCTTTTGTATAAGCAATTTTATTTTTTTGCTCATTATTTGGAAGTAAATTGGTGGCTATTTCTAATACAAATGTCAATATTTAATTTACAAAACCAAATGCCGTATTTCCCACTCACACACACATATACACAATTTTTTTTCAATCAACGATTTATATTGTATATATGTATGTAGAATAAAAATTAAATTTAATTGCACATATAAAATTTATGACATATATATAATAAATTTAAAACAAATAAAAATATTTTTAAATGAATATTGACAAAAAATAATAATAATAATAAGTCATATTATAGTACTATATGTAAATATACAAAAAATATAAAATATTTTTCACGTATTGGTTTATTATGAAAAATGACAGATATTGTTTGTAATAATTTGGCTGACCATTCGATTCATTGCTCAGTTAATAAAGATTCACTATCATCGTATTTATGTTTGTTGTTTTATTTTTTTTTAGGTTTAAACCTAATTTACGAGCAGAGTATTTTTATACGTACATGCCGCAGCATTCATCATAATTTTATCCCCAAAAATATATAGAGAGTGAGGAAAACAAACAAACAAACATGGGTTTACTATAAAAAAAAATCACATACTCACTATATAAAATATTTGGTGAGTATAAAAAAAATTTTGATTTATATTTTAACATTTTGAAATAATTTAGAATTATATTTAAAAATAAAATATATAGGTATACACTGTAAAAATTATTATTTTAAAATAATAAATGCAAAAACAGTAGAACCATATAATATAATATTTCAGAGATACATAGAATGTGAAAGTTATAGTAAAATATTTACGATGTAAACACGACCATGATAAGTATTTTTATTATTCAAAAACTTGCGCTAAATCTGCAATGTTACTCGTATGAGAAAAACATGCGCTGGATTTAAATGATAAAATATCTTATCGCGTAAAGAATAAATAATGTAATTTATGCTGCATTTATGCCGTTATAGCATAAATGATACTAAATTAGAAACACACAAATAATTATTCTATACAACATAATATTTATGCTATCTAACATAGTTGTTATGCAGCATAGCATACGTAGATTATGTTGTATTGAACACATTGTGCTGAAAACGAGCTAACATAATTATTACGTAGTTATTTTTATCCGTATATAATAATATGTAGCCTAATTATTTTTGACATAAATGATAATTATACCTGCGGGTCAATAAGATTCTTTTTCTATGTAGAGGAATAGTTTATTTGAAAAAGGGTTAGTGTCTTAAAAAGTAGGGGGTGAGTGTTTTAAAAATGTTAAATCTATTACACAGAAATTATTTAAAAAATATTTTAAAACATCCTGTAATTAAAAATAATTATATTTTTTATAAAAGTTTCTAAGTTATTATTGCATAAAATATCATATCACAAATACAGAGGCATATGAATACAAACCAGAATATTAAGTAAAACCACTTATACTATGGTAAAACATATAAATTGCAACTATTCTAAGAAGATTTTATGTTGTTCATTGTTTACATATTTAATGAAATAAAATTATTTTCAAAACTATTAAACTATAACGCATTTCAGATACATTACCCATACTTTTGTAATAGAGAAATAATAAAAATAACTTAATCCGATTGTATAAAATAATTTTTTAGTATATACTTTTTTACGTGTACATCTAACTTTCAATCACTCTTCATTATGATCCACAATATAATATAGCATCAGAGCAAAACTGGGAACAATTTTAACATATGGCCGCTTGTTTTGCATAGTTTACAGTGAGTGCCTGTTTTACTGACCACTTTGCATCCACTTTTCAAACATCAAAAGCTAAATGAGAGAGAGAGAGAGAGAGAGAGAGAGAGAGAGTGAGAGAGAGAGAGAGAGAGAGAGAGGGTGTAACTATGACTTTGTATGAAATTTTGCAGTACTCTCTCAATTTGAATGTGTTTGTGACTTTCATATACGTATTTATATATGTACTAAAAACGTGTTAATGTAGGTGATATGCTGCGCTCTTTATGCTCATTAAGCTTCTATATTATACTGTATATATTTTAACAAAAATTATCATATAATATGCTTTTTCATATGTTACATAAAAATATATAAAAATATATAGTAGTATTATAGATAATTGATGTAAAAAAAGTATGGAATATGTCTGCTTCATTAAAGATACATTTTTTTTTTTTTTTTTTTTTTGCTATTTTGTACATTACGTAGGACAGAGAGTATTATGAAATAAATATTATGTAATATGTATAGTATGTAATCATAATGCAAAATATATTGAGTGTATATCATTAATATTAATTTCTAATTAAAAATTTAGAACATCAAAAATTATTGTAACACGATATATTATACAGTATTCTCTCTCTCTCTCTCTCACTCTCACTCTCTCTCTCTCTCTCTCTCCCTCTATATTGCTAACTAAATATTGCCTACATCATATACGCTCTCTCATCCTTTCATTTCATTTCCCCAATTTTGACAGTAATACTCACAATATAAATTTTTAATGCATTTTCTGTGCTTTTTGAAAATAATTTGATGTTCATCTAACTTTTCAAAAACAAACAAATGAAATAAATAATAGAATAAATTCTTAACCTAAAAATAGATATACAGTATATAAAATACACATTAAAATGAATTTATACTTGATTTTATAATGATATAACCAAATACAAGATACAGTATTTTAATAATTATTAATTATGTGGTTCACCACTGTTATTTCAAAAATTGTTTTAGAAATATTATAGATTCGATAAAAAAAATCTTTTAAACATCAATTGATATACAATTTAATAATTATTTTGATTGTGGTTCTGCAATGAAAGTTAGAAAAAAGTAATAGTAAAAAAAAAAAAAAAAAAAATGTTCATCATTTCTCCTATCGTCATCAACAGCTTTGATTTGACTTTTTACATTCATGTAGAAATGCCCTGTAGCTTCAAATGAGAGGTTTATTGAAATGAAAAGTAGAATTAGGGAGAGAGAGAGAGAGAGATTGTTGATGTTATATATTCCTGTACAGCCATCGGCTAACATTCTCTCTCTCTCTCTCTCTCTCTCTCTCTCTCTCTCTCTCACTCTCTCTCACTCTCTCTCATCGCAACTACCAAAAATCATTTCACATATGATACGACATATTATACATAAAAAACTTTAGCAAGTCAGCAAATATGCGTGAAAAAGTGAAAAGAAAAAAAAGGTTGGAAAATATCACGATTCATATATTTTTTATGGTTTACTTTTTTATTTTTTATGATATGATTTGTAATTGTAGCTGAAGTCGGTATCATCTCATAAAGTGGCTTCCTGAAGTGTCTCTAACCACACTGCATAACTCTCTCTCTCTCTCTCTCTCTCTCTCTCTCTCTCTCTCTCTCTCTCTCTCTCTCTCTTAAAACTCCTATTTTTTTGCTCAATTCTTCTATACGTTACTTTATAGCCTAGAAATCTCACTGGTGAGATCATACCATTTTCATAAAATTTTACCAACAAATATATTAAAAATTGTAACCATGAAATTTTTTTAATTTTTTAAAGCAAATAACCTAAATATTTCATTTTCATTTTTTTCTCATACGTGCACGTGTTAATTTTATTTTGCTTTTGTATCAAAATAATTTGATTAACTCTATCACACTCTCTAAAATTTTAATTATTATTTTGTAAAAAAAAAAAAAAAAAAAAAAAATGAAATTTAATTATTTTTAGACGTATAACACATTGAGAATTTGAAATATATTTAAAATTTGCAGACTTGTTAATGAATACTAAAATTAGAATTCTTTTTAAAATGAAACAGCAGCTAAATTGTTATCATAGCAATTATTTTGTTTCTTACTATATGCAGAAATTATAGCAAAAAATTAATATAAAAATGTAATTTTGAAATTGTCATAAAATGCAATCAGAAACATTTACTTATAAATGTTTATATCAAACAATTGTACTACGTCTGTTAGTTTATAGTTGTCAGTTTCAGTTCGATAATTTAATCGCAGTAGCATGGCTTTTATATGACGGTATATAAAATCACTTTACTGTACATTTTACAGTTTCAAACCAAAGTAATTCAAATTTAGAACCAAAACTAAGTGCAAGTTACTGGTGTGAGTACATGTAAACATTCGTGAAAATGAAATGTACCAACATTCTCATAAATTTACACATTTTAACATGCTACATAACATCATGCATGGTGTACATTTTTTTTAATAAAACAAAAAAGTTGCGAACATAAAAAAATTATTAAACACAAGTGCTGTTTTTATATAAAATCATATTTAAAAAATGTCTCTTTAAAATTTATAAAATAAATAAAATAATTAATTCAAAGCAAAGGTATTTTTACCTGGATATAAATTTCATAAATTTTACTATATATATATATATATATATATAATCATGTAAAACAAGCGAGATTAAAAATGTAAATATTGTATAAAAAAATCTGTGTATTTTATTTAATGTAAAAATAAAATTACAAAGTTACATGGTATTTTTTTTTTTTTTTAAAAATCATAATTAAGTAACTTAAATAAAACTCTCATAAATTTTTAAAATAAAAACATAATATATTTTTAAACAAAATTAATATGTGGACTCGTTTTCTGGTACTATTACTTTAAAAAAAAAACTATCAATGAACAGTGTAGTAGATTTTTACACTTTTATTTAAAACGGAAAACTTATACAAATATTATCAAACATTTCCGTTTATAATTTGTATGATATTTAAAGCCATTTGCTAAACATTTCTCCTTTTTAAATGCTATGTAATTTATGATAATACTTTCCATACAAATCCAGCAATATAAGCTTTAATAATTAAGACTCGTTTTTTTAACAAGAAATTTTAATTCTATTTTCTATTGTAGCAAAATTTGGCGCAATATCATGCCAAATATTATGACTTTTTTTTCTTTAATGGTGCATAAAGTAACTATATTCTGGTGTTGAAGTGACCCTACTCACAACCATCTCCCTTCGTGCATTGAATCTCTCTCTCTCTCTCTCTCTCTCTCTCTCTCTCTCTCTTTCTAGACTACAGCAGCCAGAAGGAATAAAATTACCGGAAATAAGACGTCTTGGTCAGTTGATGGCGGTCACTTAGCTTACAGGTCACCCCACCACTCCCCCACAATTCTGGCATAAGGTAAAATCACCCAACCATCATTTGACATACTGTCATCAACTTTAAAAGAATCCCCTAACAGAATACAAATTACACCTACATGATAACAGAATAGGTCAACCATATTATGAATACGCTTGAGTGAAGAATTATTTCGAAAAGTGACATTTGATATTCCATTCTATTCATGTACATACTGTCTTAAAATAATAATAATAATAAAGTAATACGTGAAGCAATTCAAGTGTCTAATATTTATTGGAGATATTGAATACACTTTAACTTTATAATAAATCATAGAAATTCTTGACTCTATAAAGTTATTAATATTTTTTTTATATTGAAGTACGACCTTATTCCTTATTTTTATACAAAATGAATCACTTTACAAACAGTGCAATGAGGAAGGTGAATTGAAAATTTTTTGTTGAGTTTATGATATTTTTGGAAAGAGCTTTAAAAAATGTTGAGGTGCTATTTTTTCTTAGGACGATTGGAGCATGCAAAGTATTTTTAATAATGTTTTAAAAATCAGCCTAGAAAGCCTGTGACGTCATCAGTTCACTTTTTTCTCGGCAAATACTAATCGTTCGAGGTTCAGTAACCAATTTAATGAAATCAACTCGCCTCAGGATTTCAAAAAACTGGCTACTGAACCTTCTACGGTCAATACTTTCCGAAATAAATGCCCGATTGATGACGTCACAGGCTTTTTAGGTCGATTTTCAAAAATTAATTAAAAATACTTTCCATGCTCCAATCGTTCTAAGAAAAAATATCGCCTCAAATTTTTTTAACGCTCTTTTCAAAGATGTCATAAAAAGTGGGGGTTAAAAAGAATTCACCTTCCTCAATGTTATTTCATCAGACAATTTTTTTTAATAACTTTTAAAACAATATTATTGTACTTTTATTTTTAAATTCAAAGTAATATTTGAATGTTTTGAATAATTACTTCGAATGACCTTACATACGTAATTGGAACTTGTAACAAAAATTGTAACTTTGAACGTGTTGCAAAAATTATAACTTAAATTTTTAACAAAGAATTACGTTTTTAAGTACCTGACTTTAAAGACAAAAGCTTTTTTTCTAATAGTAGTAAATCTTGTGACATTTTCACACGTTGAAATGGGGAAATGCTTGAGTTCTTTCTTCTTCTTGTTTCTTTCAAAATAACCAGTAAAAACTAATTAATATCGCAGTAAATGAGTCTTAAAAACGAATCGTACTCACTTTTGAGTTTCAAAGAATGAGAGAGAGAGAGAGAGAGAGAGAGAGAGAAGGGAACGATGTAAAATGTTCTCTCAAAGTTAAAAAGGTTTGTTAGGAATATCTCAAATGGCATCTAAAAGTTATATAAAAGCTTATACTTACTCACAATGGAGATCAAACGACGTTTTAGAGGCGTTACTCCAACATTTCCCTCTCATTAACAATCAATTTCATCCGAGAAACAATCTGAAAAATAAACAAATAACTTAGAGAAAAATATTCTTTTAAGTGTTATTAAATTTCATTTACTAAAAAAAGTTATGTAAAAAAAATATTTTGATTAATAAATTCTAAACAAATTTTAATATTAAATTTATGATTTTCATTTTTGATATGCAAAGGTATAAGGAAAAAGATATTTTATATTCATTTTTCAAAAGAACGGATATAAAAAATATGGCTATCAATGTATATAATTTTGTCTTTAGTAATATAATTATTTATGTTTTTATTTAGGGGCTATAAAATTTACACTATTATATGCTTTTATATCATAGAATCAAATGCACAGGCATAGAAAACATGAAACAACATGTTCTTTAACATAAAGTGGGATCTACAAGACTGATGATAATTTTTACTAGAATGTAAATGTGACTCCATAGGAGAGCGTAAAAAAACTGTAAAGTATGCGATTTGCGTGAATATTTCTGTTTAGAACGTCAGAAACAGGCAAAAACTATTGTAAAATTGTTGTGCGGGTTGCATAAATCAAAATTTTCTGATCACTGCTACTTGGGTTTTGAAATGAAATAATGTTATTTATGTAAGTCCCATCAAGTGTTTTGTGATATAAATGCTAATGTTTTCATGTTGTCTATGCGTTTAACATAATATTATAGTGTATAAAAAAAAAAAACACATTATTTTCTTAATCATTCACAGGTAAAAAAACGTAATTATATGTACTATCAGATGTATTATATAACACTCTTATTGTGTATAATTGTGGTCATCATTAATTTAGTTAATAATTAAATATAATGTAATATAAAATATAATCATTATAAGAAATCAATAATTAATAATAAATAATTAATGTGATTAATATTAAATTACTTAAAAAAAAAACATGGTTCAAATTTCGTGGACCAACCATGTGGAGATTGTGAGGAAAATGGAAAATTCTGTAAAGCTTGTTGGTACTAATTAACTTCTATAAATTTTGCAGTTTTTTTTAACTTTGGGATATATGAATGGCATTTTAAAACCAATTCCATATCTGTTGATACATATTCATATATTTTTTATTATTATTCTCTAATTTTTTATTTTACAATAGAATTAAATTGTTGCAAATTGTGACCTAGACTTTCGCAACCACTAATATATTGGTAAAAGTATTAGGGTCACAGTAACATATGTGAAACATGATTTACTATTGATTTTTTTTACCATTATTTATATCCACATTATACACACATATACAAGAATTTATTATACAAAATGGGATTATATTTTAAACTTTTTTTATCATCATTATATTATATAAATGTATATACGTATACATATAAAAAAAATCCCATTATAATAAAATATAATGAATACAAAACCATATGTTAGTAAAACAAACAATAATAGAATTTGGTATGTATATTTTTTGTGTGTATGTATATATATATATATATTTATATATATATTTATATATATATATATATATATATATATATATATATATATATATATATATATATATACAATACACACACACACACAGATATATTATAATAATATAAATGAGAGGATGGTCACTTGGGTACAGTTGAGTTACCACAACATAATTTATATTAAAGCTTTAAACAGTAAATCCATTCAGCTTTACACCTCTCGATTGTTGGATTTAGTGTCGCACCGTGGTTTTGTAATATGCCTCTCTCTCTCTCTCTCTCTCTCTCTCTCTCTCTCTCTCTCTCTCTCTCTCTCTCTCTCTCTCTCTCTCCTCTCTCTCTCTCTCTCTCTCTCTCTCTCTCCTCTCTCTCTCTCTCTCTCTATTGCATTTGTCATTAGTTTACTACTTGGAGTGCCATGTTGCTGCTAGTGAAAATGTGTGTGTGTGTGTGTGTGTGTGTGTGTGTGTGTGTGCGTGTGTGTGTGTGTGTGTGTGTGTGTGTGTGTGTGTGTGTGTGTGTGTGTGTGTGTGTGTGTGTGTGTGTGAGAGAGAGAGAGAGAGAGAGAGAGAGAGAGAGAGAGAGAGAGAGAGAACCCAGGTGATATAACCATTTTACCACTAAACCAAATCATATTACAAAATCACAATCCTAAAATTCATGATGAGAATATGTCTCTATATTCGTATCTACTTGTTAATAATTTTCACTTTCCTTTAGGAAAATTGATTTAAAATTAATTACACATACAATATAATATATAAGCCTAATAATAGATAAACTAGATTAAATCTGGATATGAAAGCTTTTAAACCTTAACATAGTTTTATAGCCAACCCTTTTCATGTTATTATACTTATATGCTGATTATTAGAAATGCTTTTTTTTTTTTTTTTTTTTTTTTTTTTTTTTTTTTTTTTTTTTTTTTTTTTTAGGTTTGATTTTAATTGAACTTTTTTAGTTATTCCTATAACACTTTATACTAACAATATTATCAAAATTAAAGGTTAAAAATATAATTAGTAAAGTTTAACGTTTAAAAACATATTACATAGTAATAAAGACGAATACTTAAAAATTTATTTATTTATTTTATATGGAAATAAAAATTATTAACATTTGCTAGTTGTTTTTTTTTAAATTACCATATTTATTATTATAAAATTTGCAAATAAAATTTTCATTCTTGTAATAAAAGCATTTACTTTACTATGATAATCTTTAGCAATATAATACAGCTTGTATTTTATGAAAATTGTCTGCTTTGATAATATATTATTTGAATTAATTCAATATAAAAGATGTTGCTACAGAATTATTATTATATTATACAGCAGTGGAAACAGAAGCGATTATATAATATATATAATATAAAGAATTATATTTAATTTTCATGCATAATAATTAATCATGGTTTCTCTGACTAATATATTCATTATTAAGCTTATGCCCCGCAGTGGCTAAAGCTTTATACTGTCGTTAATAGTTTTTTATGAAGGGTCTAAAAAAAGTTTTTTTGGAAAAAAAAAATCTTTAATATATATGTATAGAAAAGGGGAAAAGTAAAATTAAAATGTAAAACTGACTTTAGTAAAGCGAGAGAATACAATGGAAAATATGAGAAAAAGAGATTAAACTTTCGGAGTGAAAAAGGTGAAATTGTTTCAAAAAAATTCTTTACTGAAACATTTTTTTTTTTTTTTTTTTTTTGGTAATTTACCATATTGCGTATTTTTAAGTATCAAAAAATGTTGCTTAAAAAAAAACAAAAAACAAAACTTAAGATAGTATTTTTTCCTTATTATATAATAAATTTTTTTCTGTATAAAAATACTTACTTTTAATAATAATATGAAAATAAAGTTTAAAATTAAAATTTGTACATTAATCAAGTACAAAATAAACTTATAGTATGCAAAATTACAGTATAATTTGTTAAATATAAATTTTATAAATAGCTGTTTTACAGTAAACCTAGAAATCAAAATAACAATGAATTGTTTTATTTATTTTTTTATTCTTACACGAATAATTTCTCTTTTTAATCTAATTAGGTACAATACAATAAAGGTTCATGCAAAATTTTATAAAATTTGAAAGACGTGAGCAGTAATTATTTGAACATCACGCAACATTTCAAGTTATTACACAAATAATAAGCACACGATTATATTTACTCAAAATACTGAAAAATCAAAGCAAAAATTTAATTACTTTTTATATATATGTCACTTATTATATGAACTTAATTATAATTTAATTCTATTAAAATGAACACAAAGTAATTAATATCAAGTATTATTATTATTATTATCATCATAATCATACTAAAGGATATAAGTATAGTAAATACTGTAACTTTGACGTGTTAAAGTGTAATACTTGTGTATGTACTATGTATACTGTAGTGCTCATCATTATAGTAATATTTTGCTCTAGTGTAAATCCTTTCTATATGTTTATGTATGTGTGTGTGTGTAAATATGGTAAGGGTTATTCCTGATAGTTACGGTCATGAAAGTTAGTGATTGAGAGAGAGAGAGAGAGAGAGAGAGAGAGAGAGAGAGAGAGAGAGAGAGAGAGAGAGAGAGAGAGAGAGAGAGAGAGAGAGAGAGAGAGAGAGAGAGAGAGAGAGAGAGAGAGAGAGAGAGAGAGAGAGAAGAGAATATGATTGAAACGCTCGCTCATGTATATGATAATCTCTCTCTCTCTCTCTCTCTCTCTCTCTCTCCTCTCTCTCTCTCTCTCTCTATCTCTTTTGCCAAACTATTATGAGAAAAGGGAAGAGAAAATGGTATATATGTAGCTATATAGGATGATTAATTAAGAGTGACGTATTGATGAGTTATTATGGGTTAGAGATAGAGGTTATTATATAGTGCAATAGGGGTCGCAAAAGCTACATCTATAATAATAATAATGTGGTATGATATTATACAGTACAATATACTGGTGTATTTGCAACATAATGTACTAAATATATACGCTTTTTACTTTTCATTTCCCTAGGGTTCAAAATTTGATATGCAAATACTTTTAGTATGAAATGTACATTTTTTTTTTAGCACTGATTTTTTTTTTCTTTGAATGCATCTATCATATTATGTAAACTAATAAAAAGCTTAAATTTTTCTATGGTTTGAATGATATTCGTATCAAATTAAAAAGTTTTACTATTAAGTAGTTTAACATAACCATATGACAGTGTGACCTAATTCAAATAATATACGGTTCATGTCTGGGTTTAGTAATTTAAAATTTAATAATATTAAACATTGTAATCGATTTATTTCTCACTATATAATATTTTAATGTACTTTTAAAAAAATATTTTAATATTGCATTTATAAAGTTTAAAATGGAGTTATAGAATTTCTCATCTATAATGTCATATGCAGCTTGAGTTGAGTGAAAACTTTTTTAACGTTAATTTTGAAATTCAAACTTATAATTCTATTTGCAATAAATCATAATTATTGTGATTTTGCAGAAACTATTTTATTTTATTTTTCTGTTCTTGCTTTTTTTTTTTTTTTTTTTTTTTGTAAATTTTCTGACTAAACACGATGTAAAATTTCAAAACATCTTATAAAATATAAATATTTTGGTAAATTAAGGGTATATATACCACTTATTCAATTTTAGTTGCGTAGAACATTGATACGTGATTTTTCCTTAGCAACGAGTCATATTTTTAAAACGTTGTACACTATAGCACTATTTTTCAGGTCTTCTAGGTAAGATAAGCAATTGCCGTAGTATATTTTAAAATTGAAAATTTTAATTAAATTTGATTTTTGTTACCAAAAAAAAAAAAGAAAAAAAAAAAAAAAAAAAGAAACTGAAGAACAACGATGAAAAATAAAACTCTTGATGAATTTATCATGGTAAAAAATAAATAAACGTGTATCAACATAATCGTTAGAATGGCAGATTGCTTGTGGCTTTGGCACTTGATTGTTGCTGGTTACCATGGCAACAATTAAAACAAACACTCCATTTTATTGTTGCGTGGTAATAAGCTGACAACTTAATTTTTAACTCACAAAATGCTGACTTTTCAGAAAAATAAAACTGCTTTTGCCGTAGAAATTTTTAATGTGTACCATGTATATCAATATCGTTGATTGATTTTTTGTTGTAATATACAGCATTTTTTTTAAACCTTTTTTTTCATACTTAAAAAAATAAAAATTTCATTATTTCTGTTACTATTTTCTCTCAAAACAAATTTGAAATTTTTTTTATCAAATTAATTTTACTCTAAAAAAAATACTATAACTTTTATTTACTCAAAGCTATTCGTAAAAATATTTTGACCATTTGTCAATTCACAATCAAAAACATTTACATTTTTTTTTTAAATTTTATTTACTGCCATTACGTAATCAACCCCCTTTCGTTCTACCACATTAAATCTGATTATTTTTACCACATACAATACATCATTTTATTTTTTTTATTTTTATGAATATATTTTGTTGCTGATTATATGCAGCGGAGAGTCTGTATGTGATAGATATATATATATATATTGTACATTAGCTGTGGTACCGCGTACATACATTAAGTGTACAGTACACATACTGAATCAATTGTCATATGTGTGTGCGGGCGGGGATGAGAGAGAGAGAGAGAGAGAGAGAGAGAGAGAGAGAGAGAGAGAGAGAGAGAGAGAGAGAGAGAATGCCCTCGTGACTTAACGAGTAGCAAGTCGTGTTCCCCCATGTGTGTACACCTCTTGACAAAAGTTGCTGAACAGCCTCTCCAGGTTGCCAACATTAAAGTTTCTGTTGTTACATTTTATTATCCGCATCTCGTCAAAAACATATATATACCTTTAAGTAAAATATAACTCATATCATATCCCATAATATGTTTATTTCAAGTTTTTTTCAGTTTTGCTCTCCGGTACTACAAGTCAAGTGCATGCAGAGATGCACAGATTGTGTATATAGCAATTTAATGTTTAAAACTACATACAAAGACTTTACATATATTATGAAAAATATAAACATTATATTTGAATTAATGCATGGAAAGTTCAAGTCAAAATATAACTTTAAAAGTACAAGTGCAAGAATTGTACAGAAAACTTCAATATATTGAAATGTATTCTAGGACACAGTAATTATGTAATTAGTAACTGTAAAACATTATCTCAATAAGTTATTTAAGTAAATGTGTTATATCATTATAACTTCAAATGAAAAAAATCTCTATAGAAACAATGAAAATAATGAAGTATGAAAAGTTTATATAGTATTTTTATTTGGTACAATAAAACATAGAGTTATTACTTTCACCATGGCATGTAGATAAATGCCCATACAATTTTGCATGCGAGTGTACTGTACTGTGGTTGTGTGTACGCACGCTACACGTTACCTCTATCCCAACCCCCTCATCCCCTCCCCAGGGGGGTAGAGGGTTGTTGTTACTATAGTATATATTGCAGCCTATTTCCACATATCTAGGGACCGAGATATAATAATATCAGCTTTACATAGCGAGTTGAGAGAAGCGAAATCAAACATAGTTAGGTTAATGAAGTAATTTATGGCGTTTGTTTCTTGATAAATGGTAAATATTTAGATATTACTTTTTCATCACACTAGTGTGTAATATATTACACATACTTTTCTGTACATCATAGTCAGTGAAATGTGAAATACTAAAATATGCATGGATACTTGATTTTTTTCAATGTTATTTTAGAGAGAATTCATACGTGAAAAATTTCTATTTTGTTAATATATTTTTTATTCATGATTGTAACCATCATTGTTTATATAAAATGTTACTTTTATTTTTCATTTTACTATTTTTTTTTTTTTTTTGCTGCAAGCGTTTGTTTAACACACGCGACGTCAATCATACCTTTGTGGCAGGTATTTTTTTTTTTACTTAAACATGCATTGCTACAAACAATTACATGATTCATAAAAATCCCTAAAAATTAGTTTTAAAAGAATTATAATAAACAATGGCGTTAACTTAAAATAAACTTTTATATAATGTTAATAATTATGGTATGAAAGTAACTAACGTAAGAATAAAAAATTAAAAAGTTTTTTTTTTTGTACAACCAGAATAGGTAAGTTTTAAATATAAAAAAAATGTAAAGTTAAATAAAGTTATAGAAATTAGCAAAAGAATGAAACATATAAAAATTAATACATAATTTTATTAAAAAGAAGTGCAAAATTGGATTAAAAATTATCACTTCGTTAAACATTTTTTTTTTTCTACAGATTAGCAGAAAAAGTTTTACATTTTTAATTAACGTTGTTGCAACTGACAATGTTTACAATACAAGTGTTTCTTTTGTTAACGAAGAAAAAGATTTTTTTTAATTGTTATTTTTTACTTGGTTAAAACCTATATTTTAATTGGTGTTTTTATGTATGTTAAAAATGCACAATAAGTTACATTTCTTTTTACAGTATATCCAATATAACTTATACTATATTTTATTACATATTACTCACAATAGATGTAAATTATAGGTAAATTTACGAACTTTGACAATTTGCAGAAATAAAACTAAACATTTTGCGCAGAATATTACGTCCGACTATTAGTGAAAATAATTTTACATTTGAAATTAAATAATAGGAAAAAATATATATTAATGTTACGCTCATTTAAAAATAATTAGTTTAGAGTAATAATTAGAGTTAATAAGTAAACTGCGCAATTATTATATTTACGTAAAGTATAGTTTATTATACTGGATATGAACATTCCATTATTTCAACTGTGTTTTTTTATGACTATAAGGGCACAACGTAATAAGAGACAAGAACGATAAAAGCTAAGCTAAAATTCTCCTTGTTTTTGGTCCAGTAACAAAAGGGAAGAGTAAAAGGAAAAACACGCGCAGATGAATTGGCTTGTTCTGTATGTTGTAAAAGGGAAAATAAATGCGTGGATAAATTAAAGAGAGAGCGAAAGAGAATCTGCATATCTGAGAACATATTTTCTCAACCATATCTTAATCACCCCCAAGAAACAAGGAAAAAAAAAACTCGTTAGGCCAATCTAGGTCTTTAGTATAACTTTGGCTACTACACAAACATCTAAATTTATTCAAATATTCACTACAATCCACGAATTTTCCACTTGAAATTACTTTTTTTTATTTAATCTCTTTTATTATTTTCTTTAGTAAAATAAACAAAATTTTAAATTAGCAGTTTTACATAATGAACAAATTAATATAAACTTAAATGGCATTTTTTTTATTCACATAAATATTATAGACTTGCTTGTTGTTTTTATTCATGAAAATATATGTATTATACTATATAGGTTTTTATATATTATACATAAACTATAGGTTGCAACACGTTTATATTCTATTTGAATCTTTATGTTTATTTTATGTAACACAAAGTTTAAATAAATGCACTTTTGAATTATTCTAAACATCTACCGCAACAAGGAGAAAAGAGAGGGAGTTAAAAATTGAAATATAGAAATAAGCTTGAATATAAAAGTGTAGACTTTAAGACAGCTTTTGAATGTTTCTTTTTCTCTAGTTCTTCCTAATGAATAAACATTGGAGTAGGAAGAGAGAGAGAGAGAGAGAGAGAGAGAGGAGAAGGAGTGAAACGATGTTTCTTTTTCGAGTCTGATGATGCTGGTACACTGCATTGTATGAATAAAAAGTAGAGAGAGAGAGAGAGAGAGAGAGAGAGAGAGAGAGAGAGAGAGAGAGAGAGAGAGATGGAAATAACAAGGCAAAAAAGCTAGGGGAAGAAAAGTGTCTGTTTATACAAGAAAGAATAAAAAAAGAGTGATAATCAGTGAAAGAGAAGGAGAAAAAAAGCTACAATTATAAAACCTAAAGAAAATAACGAGACGTACAAAAAATTTAGTCTGAAAAAGATTTTAATTTTATAACAATATACACGGCATGTGGTTAACGTTTTTTTTTTTTTTTTTTAATTATTCAAAATTATAAAGCATGAATATTGATAAATCATTTAATAAAAAGCACAGCAGATATCTTATTTTTTTATATCAGTTTAAATTTGATTAACAAAATATTGATATAGGTATTACAAAAGTTGATTAAACTTTTAGAAATTTTGCACCCCTTTTTACCTACCAATTTTCTTAATTTTTGTTTTATATTTATATTATAATTTCCATTCCAAGTTTTTTTTTAAATTTATTCTACCTACAATGCAAGTTTTAAAATTATAAATAACATTTATATTTTAACATAACACAAACAATAATCACTTAAATTCATTTGATACATCATTTAATTTTATTCCAAACTAGTTTGCATGCTGTAGTGAATAAGCAAATACATAAATAAGCATTGCATACTATTTCAAATTAAATAATTTAATACCCTCATAATATAGCATATTGTACATGATATAAAACTGAATTATACGGAGTTGTTAATTCATGATGAATTTGCTTGCATTACAAGTAATGTTTTGTGCAGATTGCAAAGCCTTTGCCTCAGGCTAGAATGATGATACAATATGACTTGGTAAACATGCTGTATAACACACACAAATATATATTATATACATGTATACCTTTCTCTCAGTCTGTATACTCTTTATGACAAAGTGCTCAATCTAATGAGAGAAATAAAACGTACATGCTATATAAAGATCGTGTACACATAAAATATAAATTGAATCTTATATGTTCAAAGAGATTACTCATTAATTTAGGTTTATATTACTATTTCAATTAATTTTGATACATAAAATAGTATTTTACTATGTGGTTTTATATTACTACTAATTAAAAAATTGCTTACAGTATAAAAATGAGTAAATACTAATGAATATATATATATATATATATGATGATTGAAGAAATGTTGGTCTTACCTTTTTAAGACCCTGGGCTTTTCACTCGCTGAAGTTTGTCTTGAATTTTAACAAATTAAAATTACGTCACAATACAATGTACATATTAAAAACTCAATTCACTATAGTCTTTAAAATTTACATAGCTATGTTAAAATTACACTACACAAACATGCACGTTTTCGGAAAACTGCATATATAAAAATATATGTGTGTCGGTTTTCCTTACTCCTATGTCACTGAACTATGAAATGTTGGTTCGTTTCTCTATGAAAACGTTCATGTTTGTGTAGTGTAATTTTAACATAGCTATGTAAATTTTAAAGACTATAGTGAATTGAGTTTTTAATATGTACATTGTATTGTGACGTAATTTTAATTTGTTAAAATTCAAGACAAACTTCAGCGAGTGAAAAGCCCAGGGTCTTAAAAAGGTAAGACCAACATTTCTTCAATCATATATATATATATATATATATATATATATATATATATATATATATTATTTTATAGTTTTCTTCCTTTTAGTTATTGATAAAAGTTGAATTAATAGAAAATTAGTTACATTTGCTGCAGTAAATAAAAAGCATTGACCGTATTTTCGTGTAATCACCCAAAATATTGTTATTTATTTAACTATAATAAAATAAAATTATATGAGTTATACATTTAAGGTTTTTATTGCTATATTTCTATCAATATTTAATTCAAGAACCCATATCATTGCAATATGTATCATATTTTTGCCTATTTTCATGTTATAGCTAACATGTTTTTAGCTTGAAAATGCTTATAATTTTTGTATAACGTGTAAATTATGTTTAACTTTTAGCTTCACGATGTCAGAGCAAATGCAATTTTCAAACTTGAAAATTAGCCATTCCCTATGCAAGTTACAATCCATTATGCCAGATGCGTCATATTTAATTAGTTTAGTTTGCTTTTATCAAAGTCTAGGGATGCTAAAGATATGCAATAATTAAATAAGATGATGCTCTAGATAATGAATTAATGTGTTGAATAATTAATTATTAGACAGCGTAAATTTAAAAACTACATAAATATAAACTTCAAAGTTATTATAGTATGTACTAGAAATTGGCAAGGAAAAGAATTAAATTGGACTAACACAGAGAGAGAGAGAGAGAGAGAGAGAGAGAGAGAGAGAGAGAGAGAGAGAGAGAGTAGAGAGGGTAGAGATGGTGATGCAACCCTCAATCCTCTGGTTTTATGATGAGAAATGTCAATAGGAAAAGTTCCATACTCTGGTTCGTTTTTAACTTCCCTTCAAAGTCTCTGTGTACATATACATACATATACAATACTCTATATCCCTCTATTTGATAAAATATTAACGCCTTAGCATATTCTCCTGTGGTACGAGAGGATGATAGTCACCGCACCCTTTGCACTCCCCTGACAGATACCACATTCCTTAGGGAGTCTCTCTCACTGAGTCTCAAATATTAGCCCTGCATGACGCTATATAGCTACTCACTTGTTCTCTCTCTCTCTCTTTCTCTCTCTCTCTACCCCTCCATGACTTCACAATGAGACATTTTTTTGGTACAACATGGTGTGGTTTCGTCTCTGCAAATATAAATAATAAACTTACTACTTTAAATATTTTATCTCTTAATTTTATTTTTAAAACACTCTATCAATCGAATGTTAATTTTATTCTATTTCTGAAGGGTATTTTTACTATGAGAGCTTATAAATTTTAATTTAATTTTCTTTAAAAAAAAAAAAAAAAAAAAAAGGAAAACCACTAAAGTTTTTTTTTTTTTTTTTTTTTTTTACTTGAAGTCCATTGTAGTGAATATAACATAATTCAGTGTATTTAAATTTTTATAAGATTTAAATTTAAAACTTGCATACAATATTTATTAGATTTTTTTCACTTCGATGATTTGAATATTTTTCTTAAACTTAGATTAATATCATGTCATATAGCTGCAGTGTTCAAATAATTTTTGAAAATACAATTTTATATTGAAGCAAAAAGTATGAAATATGAAAGTCAAATGTTTTTTTATACTGTACGTATTTCAAGTTCAAATACCTCATAATCAAAGCTGGAAATCATAACTGAAATAAGATCTTATGGTTACATAAATATTTCCTGGTAATATTCCAATAATTTAATTTCATAGGTTGATTCATACATATATATTATATTTATAATTGTATATTAAATTACAGTATAATAAATTTTATGCAAAAATATCACAGTTCAAAGTAAAATATATAACAGAAATTTATGTCAAAGTATCATTTACTTATAGCTTGTTTTAAATTATGTATGCGCTGCTTACAATATCAAATGTGACATAGCAAGGTTGCTGAAATTGCATTAGTAAGAAGAGAAACTAGCTTGCTTCGCATGGAGCGCGACACTCCTGTATTGCATAATGAAATGAAAACTCAAACTCCATGAGTTATATTAGTTTCTGTTTTACTTTATTAGCATCATATAGCAAAGTCTGATAAACTTATAGAAATACTGCGCTTACATTTCAAAACGTGTACAGTAAGAAAAGTAATTGGAAATATTCATACTAAAGTTTAATTACATGAATATTAATAGTTAAAAAATATATATCCGTACTTTTGAAAGTGGAAATAAGTTTAAGTGTAGTTAACATGAAACTTTTATATCTTTACAAGTTTTATTTTTATCAAGATATAATGAATAAAATTATTATATATAGGTTCTAATTTTTTTTTCAAGTTTTCTTTCTTCAATTTTTATCTATTTAAAGTGATATCCTTTTATTTCTTGACATATACATTTGAGTTGGATTTTTTTTTTGCTACTTAAATTATTCTCTTTGAAAGAATACCAACTGTAAGAATATTTTGTGAAATGTGTGACAGCAAAAATGCAACTATAAAAGCAGTTTACTAACACTGTTGTCCAATAAAATGTAAACTTTTTGTATGTAGATATTTTCTTAAAAAAAAAAAAAGAAGAAGAAGAAGAAGAAAAAAAAAAAGAAAAAGAAAAAGAAGAAGAAGAAGAAAAAAAAAAGAAGAAAAAAAAATTGAAGTTAAAAATAGTACATTTTATTTGCCACACATGCTTTGAATATAAAATAAAAGTTAAAAAATAATTATATAGCTAACCACATATTAAATTTAATATTATAGTTTTATCCTAAGGATATCGTGTTTCATATACATGTGTGAGAAAATTAAATAACTCTGTATAGACGTAATAACTGAAGTAATTAATGTTCAATGTTGTATATATTATAATATTTTTTTTTTAAACCATACTCCGTACATTTTAATATGTATTGTAATATTATTACGAACATGTGTTAACTGTATTGTAATTAATATTACGAAATTACAATATAATTACGTAACATGTATACATATGTACATATATACGTATGTATGTATATAGTGTAACTTGAGTCAATTATAATTATTGTATTGGGAGCAGATGCTGTTTATCCTAAGTGCTTATGCAATAAGTCGGGCACTTCTGGTGTGCGGGTTGCATATACATACAAATCGACAGGGGTACTGGCCTACACGTTGTAACATGAAATCTTTATTATTGATCTAAAAAAAAAAAAGTTCTTTATTAATAGAATTTACATAGAACATTTGATTTTGAATAAATTTAATAACAACAAATTTAAAGAAAATCTATTTTTAAATTCTATCTATTTTTTCTTGACTATTTTATGTAATGTTATAATAAGTAACAATAGAATTAATCAATAATTTAAGTTTTCTAGATGTACCCATGTAAATATATTTTAGTTTTGTATAATTATTGCTTTAAAATCTGTATTATTCTCTTTTATACCAAACATCGCTCAAAGAAAATAATAAATATTTACGTTAATCAGAAATATGAAAAATTCTAATTATTTTTTTCCAATTTTATTCATTATTATTTTTTTAGCCTCGCTTTAAAAATATTTTCATTTGAAAAAAAAATCCCAATAAGCCTCAGGAAAAAAATTGTTTTGTTTCATTGATTGGTGTACAAATACACATGACAAAACATTCATAAGATATTTATCAGTTTAGATACGATCAGAACACACAGAGAGAGAAAAAATATACACCGATCAATGTTCACTACACAGGTAGATCACATAGACGTATTTTTACCAGATAATATTATACATTGAACTTTTTTTCTTGTAAATAAATAATAAATTTAAGCAGCAGCAGTAGCAGCGTGTTTTTAACTCTCACGTGGTGTAAATTGATAAGGATTTGATATAAAAACAAGGGAACATTATATAACCATAATTTCTGTACTAATTTGTTTCATTCAACACAAAGTATAGAAATAGTAATATACAAAAGGGAAAAAAATGACCCTCTCTAAGTCAAAATCATAGGATGTAATTCGTTGATTTGCTTCTCCCCTACTTTTATTATCCTTATAGTCCAGTATAAAGAGAACGTCTGCTCTGTTCGGTCATTTCAAAATTCTCCTTAGTGTGTAATCAAAATAATCTGGGGACCAAAACTTAATAGAACAGTCATAAAAGTTAGAGAGAACTTTTCATAAAATTGCGTAACATTAAACTTTTAGAAAGTGTAATCATTTTAAATAAAGTATAATAATTATTACAATGGTATATATATATATATATATATATATATATATATATATATATATATATATATATATATATATATATATATATAAGAGTATTAATAATAACATTTTATGAGTTTTTATTAGCTTTATATTATGTTTAGAAAGACATATTTGGGAATTATATTATAGCATAGAGGGAGCACAAAATATTTACGGTTAATAAACACTTTTTATTTACTTATAATTTAATGCAATTAATAGCAAGTAGATTGTTTTATAATTAAGTTACAATTAAATTGTATAATTCTATGTTTTTAAAATTTATTTAGGAGTTCTAATAATAATGTCTACACGTTAAAATGGACCATCTGCAATGTCTACCAATGAGTCATAATTATCGTTTGTGGTCTAACTGTTAGATAACTGTGTGTCGCAAATGCTCTAAATGCTAAGTGCCCTAAATGCATATTAATTGAGGAACCATGACGGTAAAAAAATGCAAGTAGTCCATTTTGACTTAGAGATATCAATATTTAATTATGTTGAAAGCAATAAAGATAAATACAATTTAAATCCAGAAACATATTAAAATCTATATAATTATTTCAACTACTGTTGCAGACACTTTTTTTTTTTACCTTGTAAACTTCTAGTCTTAATAAAAATGTAATTACAACTACCCATCTTATTCGAAGTTTTTTTTCTTTCTTTTTATCCAATGACTATATACATTTAAAAACTTTATCATATGTCTAAAAGAAAACTTTATATTGGATTAATCCATCTCACAAAAAACAATAATGTAATAAACTTGCTTGAACCTTGAGTTATCTCTGAATGATGTGGATTCTACTATTTCAAGTGAAGTACATTCAAACATTGTGCAAAATGACAGTAAATAATGTTTTATTTAATTTTTAATTTTTTTTTTTACTATGCCATTTACTTAAAAATATTTTCAAAAAAAAAAAAAAAAAAAAAAAAAAAAAAAAACTAACTCTTTGTTGTGACATAAAAAAAAATGAAACGTCTGTTTAGTAATTTTGTTATATATATTTTTAATCAAACAACGCCTTCTCTGTCAGAGATGAATTAAGTTGGCTGCTAGTTCATTGTCATGCAAATACCATTTTTTTTTCTTTGTCACAACAGAAAACGTGATAATTATTCATGTATACGCGTGATTGTTAACAAGTTTTTCCTGGTAGAAGTAGAAATAAATATAGAACAAAATAAATTAAAGAACGTGAACTAAATATATAAATAATAAAGCATATTATTACAATTTATATATTAAAATAACGATATAGTATAATTTTATTATTATATTTGTAAGTTTTTTATGTTACCAATAAAATTTATTAAATTTCACTTCATTTTATATTATATTATATTATATATATATATATATATATATATATATATATATATATATATATATATATATATATATATAGTTTCTTTTGCAAGCTTTGAGAAAATTACCATACATGGTTTAAATTATAATAATAGAAAATGTAATTTAAATTTCAATTATATTTAGTAATTATATATATATATATATATATATATATATATATATATATATATATATATATATATATATATATATATATATATATATATATATATATATAAAATATTCTCATATATTATGTAAAATTAAAGTGCATAGTCAGTATTTCTATCATGATAATAATAATGATTGTTTTAATTATATTTAATTAATTTCATTTCACGTTTTCATATTTTCTAGTCACCTACAAAATAATTTATTATTAATACTATTTCATGAAAACTCCCTGTTCATGTTTTGAATTGTATTATTACATTGATATAAATAATGTATTGAAAAATTATTAATTAATTTATGAAAAGCTCTGAAGATAAATAATATGCAATATAGGAATATAATATACTTAATTTTTATATAAAATAACTGAAGTAGTAAATTAAAATTATATTAAATTTGTCGTAGAACAAGCTATATTACTGGTAAGCAATTTATTAGAAAGTGATCTAGAATTTTATGAATATCTCAAGTTATTTTATACCTACGAGTTATTTACTCTCTATACTAAAATTCTTTTGTAATTGTTAGTATTTAAAAAATTATTTTTCAAAATAGAATAAAAATATATTGTGTTGTATACTGTATACTTTTGATTTATTAAATTATATAGTAAAAATAGCTATAAATATGAATATATGATATTCGCACCAACCGACAAGATCCAAATGAGGATCTTGGCAGGACGAAAAATGTATTAAAATGTCACGTAGAAACTTAAATAAAAAATAATAAGGGGAGGGGGGAACAGAAGAAGGAGAATCAAATTAAAAATCAAGTTTGCATACATTGGTAGAACATAGTTTCCAATGTGTAATACATTCTAAATATGAGTTAAAACATTAAAGACATTTTATTTATAGCAATGGATTAACTCATTTACTATTCCTTTAACCATTCCACTTTAATTCACCACAACAATTGGTATTACATGAGTATTAATATTATTTTCACTTAAATATTTAATAACTAAATGCTTATTAAACAAGAGCTATATAAAATGAGATAATGGTTTCAAAGTTTATAATGTATATAATATATAATCTACATAAACGTCAATCAGCGATCATCAACATAGGATTATTATTATTTATTATTACTAAAGATGTAGGGGGGAAAAGTTAGATATAAATTCTACACTGTGATAAAGTATATAGTAGACAACTTTGATAAATACATACACAAGTCTTAATTTAATACTAAAACTTTATAATAATACGTATGTACATAATATAAGTTTAAAATAGGAGTATATTAAAGTTGGCATTTATAATCTATTGTAATAATACTATAGTTTTGCACTATAGTTTAAACTTGTGTAAGAAATATGTTTGTTTGTTTTTCTTATTCAATATAAATATAATACTATAGTGTAAAGATTTTGTATTGTTTTCTTGATAGAAACAGGTGAGCTTAGTCGTGAATCATGTTCTTTTGCAGAGAAGAAAATAGAAAAATAAAATATTGTGGATGAATGCGTCTTTTGGGTGACACACAGACATGGAACAAAGTCGTTATTCTTCTCTTTCTTTCTCTCTCTCTCTCTCTCTCTCTCTCTCTCTCTCTCTCTCTCTCTCTCTCTCTCTCTCTCTCTCTCCAAATATAAAAGGAATATATATATATATATATATATATATATATATATATATATATATATATATATATATATATATATATACTTAAACGTAAGATACATGGTTGTTGTTTTAGTTTATACTGTATAACAATATAAATATACAAATATTATTATTAAACTAATTTAATGAAATTGCAAAGTGTGGCAAATGTTAAAGACTAATGATACAATTGGCTAAAAAAAACATGTTTGCGTGTATGTATGTATGTGTGTGTGTGTGTGTGTGTGTGGTGTTTCATTTTAAACATGTATAAATGTAGCTTATATTTCACACTTTTATTTAATATGAGATTTTTTTGCTTTTGTTTTATTTTACATCTCTCTAGTCTAGCCAGCTGAAACAATCGTAACATAAAATACAGCATTCAGCTCACAATAAATGTTGGTAAGTTTCAACTTGTTCTAAACTTGATCCAATCGACCCTCGTGACTAATTGATAACAGACCTCCGTGACATTGTAGCGATCAAGATAGCCTCAGAGAGAGAGAGAGAGAGAGAGAGAGAGAGAGAGAGAGAGAGAGAGAGAGAGAGAGAGAGAGAGAGAGAGAGAGAGAGAGAGAGAGAGAGAGAGAGAGAGAGAGAGAGAGAGAGAGAGAGAGAGAGAGATAGAAACACACAATAAAGCATAAAGTTAGAAAATATTGATTGATTGAAATACTTCTCTATACCACTCAAAAGAATGTGAAAGAAATATATAAACTCTTTTCGTACCGTATCTCTCATTCACTCTTTTGTCCAACTATTTCCAACCATTTAAAAGTATAATAGAGAAAAAAAAGTATTTAAATCATTTTATTTCTTTACACTGCAATATTTCTACTGGCAAACTTTTATTTATATAAAACAAGAATGCTATATTGTGTTAAAAAATAATGTTTTCAAATGTATTTTTTTTACATGCATATTGGTATTTTCCCCCCCTTCTCTCTTTAAGAAAATTGCTTGTTCGATTCAAGGCCTTGTTCGATTGGCATAACAATAACGTATCAAGTAATAAATTGCTGCTAAAGAGCGAATATTTGAAAATAACATTGAAAAACATTAAAAAAATTATTTATGTAAAAGTTTTTCTCTTATATATACTATTCCCTTATGTAAGATATGTTTTTATCTGAAGAGAAAAAATATCGTTTTCAATTTTAAATAATGCAAAAGACATGAAAACGACTTGAATATAAAATGAAGAAAGGTATTTATTGTTATTATTTATCACTATGTATACTAGTTGTACTTTTAAAATGATATTTTTTTTTATTTTAAAAACATATCACATAAGAGCAATAATATGAAAATGCATTTAAAATAAATTATATTTAAGTTAAAGAAATTGTAAAATAATAATAAATAAATAAAGAAGAAGATATTATTTTTAAATATTTATGAAATAAAAATGTTTAGTTTAAAAATATATTTTTATATTATAAACGGTTAAAAGTGCCTTTTACACGTTTTTGCCATTAATATATGATAAAAATGCATAGTAAAAAGACGCCGGAGCATGTTTATTTTTTTAAGAACATTAAATTTTGAAAGTGTTCTTATGACTTTTGAGAGAATCACAGTAACATAAAGCAACGCGTCGTGTCGTCTATATAAAATTTGTTTTCCTGCTATGCACGATAGACAAAGAAAATAATAATAATAATAAAAACACGGAGGAATAGATTTAGTAAACGTGATCACAGTATTAAATTTTTTTTATTGTGCATTTTTAGAGAGTTAGTAAAAGTCACCAAATCTCCGGTGAAAAATTTTACAACTGATGGGAAAAATATGTAGATTTTATACAAAAGGTCAAAATCTGTAGGAAAAAAAGATTTAAACATTTTTTCCTTCTCTTTTTTTTTCTGTCTCTCTACGCAATGCGGTAGGAACGAGAGGATTTTTTTTTGTTTCAATGTTTGCAAATTTTTACTTGCCGACTCTCTCAAGTCAGCACAAATTGTGAACGAGATTTTGAAAGCACATGTGCGAAAAGAGGTAATTAAAAACGTTACGAGTGCTTCTGAAGCAGATTTTTTTAATATGTAATATATATATATTTCAAATGTAAATACAAGGGAAAAAACGTTAAAAATAGGGATATAAAAATGGTATAGAATATCGTTTAAATATAGAATTCTAAGAAAAGCCAATATACTTCATTGAATGTTGTAAATTAATTAATAAAATGAACTAACGTCTGATGTTTTAATATGGTAAAAGAAATTTCTGAGAATAATTTGATTTTGCTTATATATAAGAAAAGTATTTTTTGATCCTCGCGGTGTATATTTTCAAGCTAAAATGTTACGAAAAACAAGAAGCACAAGACCACATACGATCTATTTTACGCTGCCAAATAGAGCCTCATGGTGTTTTTAATACCACAAATATTTATTCTTAGTACACGGAATAAAACAAATTACGTAATTTATATTGCACGTATGTCATATAGCATAGATGTTGTTATTTTGGAATTAATTAGACAATTATACTGCACGACATATTTATTATATTATACAGCATAATTATTAATTAAATTTTACAGAACTTATATTATTTTGATTATATTCTGAAATCAAGCTAGCACGATTGCGTTGTATTTATCTTTGACCCTTTATTTTGCAAGTTTTAATACATTTTCAATATGTTGTTTGCCCCCCCCCCCCCTTTTTTTTTTTTTTTTTTTTAAATCATGAAAAATTACAAGAGCTCATCAATACTATAAACCTAAATATTTCGATGTAATTTTATTGTCATTAGCAATGGAAGTGAATTTTTCAAACTTCTCTCTCTCTCTCTCTCTCTCTCTCTCTCTCTCTCTCTCTCTCTCTCTCTTGTAAGGCCTCCCTATAGTTAATTTAGTAGGTAAAATTTTGCATTTATTTCAGAACTGATCTAAAATAGATCAAGTTTGGTACCTACATTAAACTGTACGTGGCGCTGAGTTTAGAGTAAACTAGTGTGTGTCAAAAAGCTTACAGAAAATAGAGAACGAACGCCTTCCTCACTCATGTAAGATGGATTTGCGTTGTACAGTATAGCTACGTGGAGGCGATAAAGCAGGATTTACAAATAGCAAGCACTAAAGGTACGGCAAGTCACGTGTGAACTGCTGGGCGTATGAAAATGTTGTTTCAGGAAGGAAGGAAGGAAAAAAAAAAAAAAAAAAAAAAAAAAAAAGGAGAAGAAGAAAAAGAACATCGTATTTATATTGATGTAACGATATACCACATACTTCAGCATTGCGACAAATATATACACAACAATACAAACAAATGCGTGACGGGTCATTACATTTTGTGGGTGTACATCTGACTGAAATTGTAATTTAAATTGTATATAACAACAAATAAAATGTTAATTTAGAAAATCTAATCAAAAAAAGATAAATATGTCAATTTATATATACTTTGTATTTGGTTTTATTTTGACACACCGCAGTGATTTTGTAGTTGAATGGGGAAAAAACCCTGATTTATAAATAAAGAATAAGTGCGTATACTTTTTTGTAGCTCTGATAGGCTTTTTTTTTTTTAGTAACTCATGCTTTAGTACGTTCCTAGTTTTTTATTAGTATGTACTAGAGCATGAATTAATTAAAAAATAAGCCTATCAGAAACACACACACAAATATTCACTTATTAATATATATATACACACACACACACACACACAGAGTTACAGTCTCCATTTTTACGTACTTTATTACTATGTTATAAAGCTGAACTTCTTGTTACGCCGGAAGTAAAATTGAACGTTTAATTACTATGCGCGTGATATGATTTAATATGTTCATATTATTGTTATGCTTTCAAATTTAATTCTTATTTAAAAACTGTTCCTTTAGACTGCATTCGCTTACTATTGTAAAACATAGAACTTACCGAGTGTGCAGCTCGTGTGCTGCCTTCCACGCACACGGCCCTAATCTAGTAGTAGCAGTGACCAACTCCCTTCAATTCACCTGCGGAAACATAATAAAATATTTAAATGAAGGAAAATTTGCAGAAAATATCTAAGATTAAAAAAGTTAGTCAAATTTTAAAAAAAATAACGAATTTTATTTCTTTTGAAGTGTTTATTAAAAATATTATATAAACTGCTACAATAGTTTTTTTCTTTCCAATATATTTGTAAGCTTACTTCTGAAAAACAAGCAATGATTGTTTGCTCAAATAAATAAATAGAGCCATTAATATCCTATCAACACGCAATAAAACTAACAGCTCTCTAGAAAAAAAAAAAAGAAACAATTGCGACCATTATATTGTATGTTGTATAAAAAAAAATAACAACTTCTATATAAATAAAGTATATAAAAATTTAATTAAAACTAAAAAAAAAAAACTAAAAAAAAAAAATCATATTAAAATGTATAATTTTTAATATTTAAAATAAATGATTTAAAAGTTAGTTCTCTATATGTATGAGATTTATACAAATTAAGTCAGTTTAAACTATAGCATAGCGCGTTTTAGTTTAATCTCTTTTCTAAAGCTTAAACCAGATTAAATTGTTAAATCCCCTTGATTATTCGAAGCTTCTCTCTCTCTCTCTCTCTCTCTCTCTATATACCTAGCAGGAGTTTTGAGTTTCTCTAGGAATTATTAACAGTAATATGGAGATTATATATATATATATATATATATATATAGTTATTTTGTAATAGAGTGATAAAGTTACTTCAGTTTATAGTTCGACATGTTGTACATAAGTCTTGTTTATTGCCGCGCTACTTTTAAACTTGATTGATTTCTATTACAAAGTTTGTTTACATTAACTTCTAACTGCAAAATGTTATATATTATATAATATGATGTACTGTAGTATCAAAGATTAAAGTCACTTTGTACCATATTACTGACTGTCAATTGAATGTCACTGCTGTTCAATACTGTTATGATATTTTGTTATTTTAAATTGAACTATTTTACCAAGTTGTTCTTATATACTGTATAACACTTTGTGAAATATATGCACTAACGTAGGTACATAATGTGTAAAATATGAAATACATTTAATTGAAAGGGTACACTTAAATTTTAATGCAAAATGCTTGATTACTTGGTAAATTTGTTTAATCTTAACAAAATTATAGAAAAAACGCGTCTCTGTATAAACTTTGGGAAAAAACGATAGATTTTTATTATTATTATTATTATTTTATAAAATTAATGTTGACTGCCTGATTACATTCGAGTATTTTCAAAAACAAGTTTATTTAAAATTTAAATCACAACAACTGTAATTATTTTTTATATATTTGCATAAAGAAACTAAGAGAAATATTTATTTGTAAAAACAAAAAAAGCGACAACGATAAAATTATAAAACTGCAATAAATAAAACAGTTTCCATAATTTTATGCAAATCAAAAATTTGTAACATCCGACAGAAAACAATGAAAAGTGATGGTTACTCGATTTCCATATTAAAACGAATAAACTTTTTTATATCAAATACTTTTTTTTTACCTTTTTTTTTATCACTTTTAATATAAAAATTCAATCTATTATTAAAGTTTTAACGCTTGATTTATTAAGTTCAAAAGGTTATATGATATAAAAGAAAAACTTGACAATAATAATTATTATATGCTATCGTATAGGTATAATAAAAATCAATGTTAAGTTATTATTTTAATGTTAAATTTGTGATCCGAAGCTTGATATATAAAAAAAATACGAGCAAGTAAAACCTTTGGTGCAACCACATCAAATATTGATTTATTTTATATGATTTTTTTTCCGTCATTTTTTTCCTCTCTAGTAAAAAAGTCATAAAATGTTTATCAAGAACGATGATCTGTACAGTGAGAGCGGAGAGAGAGAGAGAGAGAGAGAGAGAGAGAGAGAGAGAGAGAGAGAGAGAGAGAGAGAGAGAGAGAGAGAGAGAGAAATGGGTCCAGCAGTTGAGTGGATGCTGCAGGCAAGATATGAAATAGTTCTCATATCACAAAATATTTTGGAGTGAGAGGATTTTCATCTCGCGTGCGTGTCAGTATTTTGTGTGACATCGAGCTTTCATATATAATAAAATACTAAAAAGAAAATTGATCAATACAATTGATTTTACCATATGATTATAACATTTTGTATTATCGATTGATAAAAAAAAACTTATATGTAGCGTAGCTTAAATCTATGAAAATCGAGAGTAGATGTAATGTAATATACTTGTGCCATGACATGAACGGAAACTAATTTTCACTCGAGTGCTTTTCATCTATCGCACAAGCGTAACTATATTATTTTTGTGAGTGTTTCTTGACGATCTTTACACTTAAGTTTAAGTATACGATCCTTGTAGACCTCTAAACATGAGATAGCATGGCCGATTGATCGAGCAGATGTGACTTCTCAATCTTGAAAATACAATTTCCAGTCCGAAAAAAAAAAAAAAAAAAAAAAAAAAAAAAAAAACGGGTGAGCGTTGTGTGTAACTGGGACGTGAAATCGAGAGAGAAGTCTCATTGCCACCTTTCTTACAATCACCAAAGCTTTTAAACTTTATATATATATATATATATATATATATATATATATATATATATATATATATATATATATATATATATATATATATTTAAGTCAGCAAATAAAATGTGACTTGAATCAGCTTTTTCTTGTTAACTAAACATTTTCTATATATTATTTCTCTTTTTTTTTTCTTTTGTGTGCTATCCTGACGTCAGCTGAAAGCTTGGACGATAATTGCCTGTCACCTTGTGTCCGAGTCAGTTGTCGGACAATACTTCATCACGCTTGCTCTCTCTGTCAATCTACTCGCCCCCTCACACTTTATCAAGCTACCCCTCTATCCCTTGTGTACCTCAACGCTCGTAATCCACACGCTGTAGACTTGATATCGTCGTAAATGTTGCAGCAACATAGTACATAATATATATAGTAATAACGCCAAATCTACTTTTATATACTACGACTACTACTTATGTATGTACACAAATTTATGTGAGAATCGATCAATCGAAACAAAATAAGATGAAATAGTAGTGTGCATTAGATATTAATTTGAATTTCTTAAATGTGATTTAAAATTCAGAATATATTGCATTTTTATAACACATTTTTCATTAAATACTTATGGTCTGTCCACAAAGTGCAATATTTTCAATGCATGCGCAATAAGTTTGAAAGTAATAATAATAATAATAATAATAATAAATGGGATATAGTATGATCTAATAGTATGGGATCTTTATTAAAAAGCATTAAATTTTTATGCAAATAATTTTAATACACGATGAAAATACTGAAACGTGTGTAAATGCCATTCATTATAATACTGCAATGAAATTAAAATCGTTGACTTGTAAATAAATATGTATAGCTTTATTTATTTAGTGGTATATCATTATTATTTTTGTAAAAGAAATACCATGGGCTATTTCTCATATATAATAAATATTTTCCTTTGCTATAGCAAAGTATACATAAAAGTATACGTATTATATAAAAGAGAATAATGGTTCACATATAAAAACTTATAGCACGCAATTTTCCGTCACATTTCTAACACACAACAACAATCGATGAGCCGTGACTCTCTCGTGGATTTGACTTTATATATTTAACTGTGTAGAGTATAGAGGAAACAAGGTGGGAAAAACAAGACACAATTTGTAGTTTGATGACTATACTGGAGTCAGCGTTTATCTGTCATAAAAACCTCCATGCTGCAATTAATTCAAATTGTGTAGCATCATTTTAGTCCCGTGTAGCTTTATGATCGTTTAACAGCAAGATAAAATGATGTTATTTTCTATATTAAATAAATGACATCATATAATAATATAATAAAAATTTAGTTATATATATATATATATATATATATATATATATAATACATATATTATGTAATTTTATGAAGAAATATGAAGTATAAACATGTTTATTTCATTATATGATAAATAAAAATAACCCTATTTCAAAATGATAGTAAAAGTATTTATTTTATTATTATTTTACTTTATTTTTTTAAGTTTTATTGGGTATGCTACTTACAATTACAAATTATGTTTGGCAATAAATATTTATTTTACTCTGTAGTTCTCGTAAGATATTAAAAACTACCAGGGTTTGCTTAAACTTAGAAAAATGTTTTCTACAATGATAAAATAATTAGTAACAAATTTCAAATACTCATTTAACAAACAATTGACAAAAATTTTATAAGTGAAGATTGGAACAAAAAAATATGTTGATTTTTTTTCATGTACTTATTTTTTTCAATCGTGTCATGGGTGCCATCATTTCTTATCTCAAAGTGCCGCCGTTTTGCTGCCTGTGTATAACGTCGAACGAAGCTTTAATTCTCTATAGGTTTGCCGTATCTTGTCCCACATAAAAATGTCGTAAAGTCGACTTCTCTCTCTCTCTCTCTCTCTCTCTCTCTCTCTCTCTCTCTCTCTCTCTCTCTCTCTCTCTCTCTATCACCACAAACCATAGATTCAGCTTATGTAGCCTTTTTGCCAAAACACTTTCTTTATTTCTCAACATCTTAAAACACTACTGTATATGTATAATATAATAGTATAACCATTGGGAATAATATAAATAGAAAATTCTTGATAATGCTTTATCTAAAATAAAAATAACATCGTGTATGCATATATGTGTATAATGTGTATATATTATATATTGCTCACACAATGTTTTAGATAAAAAAAATCCAATTTTAGAAAGAAACTGATTGTAAAAGTTTAATCTCTATTTGAATACAATATATAGAAAAACGTTCACTTTTAAATAAAATAAAAAAATCTTGTATTTTTTAAGTTTTAAATGATAATCATCGTAATTGTATTTAACAAAGAGAAAGAAGAGAGAGAGAGAGAGAGAGAGAGAGAGCGAGAGAGAAAGCGGCGTAATAATGAAATTTTAACAATGAAAATGTCTTCAATAAGATTATCGTATTTACACCGGCTTTGAAGAAAATTACTTTCTCTCTTTACATGATTAGGTTAATATTGTCACTTCTACTCAAATTCAATTTTACTTTATATTATATATTTTAAGTAAAGTTATTAAGTGTATATATAAGGGAAATGAATTGAAGTATTTTATAAGAAAATTTATAAAAACAATTTTTTGAACAATGTTCTTTCAACATGTTTTAAGAGAGAATAATGACATTTTTGAGACTTTATGAATAGAAAGGAAGGAAGGAAGGAGAGATGGAGAGAGAGAGAGAGAGAGAGAGGATGGAATTAGAATGGTTAATTGCGATGTCATTTCGTTATTACGAACAGACGTTCAGTTCTCTCACGTCTCGTATGTGTGGACGTGGGTGGGAACTGACTAGGTGGATAGAGAGAAAAAGAGAAAGAGAGAAAGAGAAGAGAGAGAGAGAGAGAGAGAGAGAGAGAGAGAGAGAGAGAGAGAGAGAGAGAGAGAGAAGAGTTTCCTCTGATTACCTGCCCACCTGACGAGATAAACTTTTAACTAGAAACTTGTTTAACTTGACCTCTCTCTCTCTTTCTCTCTCTCTCTTTCCTGGCGTTCTTTTGATTACTTCGTTAGCAATACAAAGTTTTCCTAACGAAATATATATATATATATATATTACTGTTTGAACAACATAAATTCACACTTCTAAAGGTGAAAATGTAAAAATAACTATATTTTATACTCTCTTTATACGTATAACGATAAAAAATATATATTGAGGGGGACATCAAGAGAAACCATACATCTAAGTTTGATGACCTTTTATAGCCATTATTTTCACACACATATAAGAGTAATTAGTTTAATAAAGTGAAAAAGGAAAAATAATAAAGTAAATATTTACTTCTAGGAAAAATTATTGCGTGAAAAGTAGTAATAAACTCAATAGATATAATAACAAATTATATACCTATACAAGTTTACAAGCTAACGGAAATTATTAATGAATTTTTTGTTATTAATAATAAATTACAAATAAATCAAGTATAAAGAATCATTTAAAATAATAATAAATCAAAATTGTATTAATGTATTTTTTTAATAAGATAAACAAAATTAAATCAATCATGTTACAAAAAGTAGATTTAATTAATAAATGAAATATGCATTTAATAATCTAAATATTCATCAATTTTAATGTTGTTAATAATTACTTGAATCAGCATGTGTGAAGCATGATTTTGTATTTTTGTTCGTAGATTGATGATGAATGTTTTTGGCTCATTACCCTTTACCCTCCTCACCTCCCGTATCATATTTTCTAAGTCGTGTATAATGATGGCGTGTTTTCATGTATAGTAGGAGGAAAAATTGAGAAACTAGGCGACTAAAAATGTCACTATTGAAGACATGATTGATGAAGACAGGAGTGTGAAGTGATGGCTAAGTACAAGCCTTGTGTGTGTGAGAGAGAGAGAGAGAGAGAGAGAGAGAGAGAGAGAGAGAGAGAGAGAGAGAGAGAGAGAGAGAGAGAGAGAGAGAAATGAAGGCACAAAAAGGGAGATAAGTATAGAATAGAGAAGAACAAAAAAGTAACTCAGATAGGAAGATTAGGGAAAAGATAATAAAACGTAAAACAAAACTATACAGAGTGCCTATCAGATCGGTGATACGTCAATATTTTCAAAAAAGTGCTTGACTATACCAAACGTATAATGATGACGTCATATGTGGTACCAGATCATCAGAGACTTTGTATCTTTGTTGAATGACAAAGGGAGAAGAGAATAAGAAAAGAGACCGAGAGTTGCATAGAGAGAGGTCACCAGGGGCAATAACTCGTGGTAAACGGGAGCAATCAGAGAATAGGGCGGTCTTCACTGAAAATACGTGAGAGAGGCAAACGAAAGATGTACATAGACTGAGAGAGATAGAGAGGGGGGAGCATCTGCAGTGTAACGTCTCTTCGTGTCTGTCAATGACACTTTTTTACCTCTAATCCGATCACAATAATTCTTGCCTCTAAAACGTTAAAAGTTGATAGCCTCAATATATTTTCTTCTATTACTATTATAGGGGGTGAGAGTAATATATATATATATATATATATATATATATATATATATATATATATATATATATTATATATATATATATATAAAGAAAAGTTTCAATTTTCATCGAATTACTTTCAACTAATATAATGATATATATTTTACCTCTATAATATTGAACAATTTAGTCAATAACTCATTAATTTTTTTAGGTTGTTAAAAAAAATTCTTTTTTAACTTTCATGTCAATTTTATCATTGTCAGTCACTTTTTTTTTCAATATATAATGTGATAGATTCATTAAACAATTAATTCGTTTTATAGAAAAGCGTTTAACAGTGTTAATGTCAATCATGATTATAATATTCAATATTTTATTATTACATTTTTTAAAAAATATGTGTGATTAATAATTACATAATTTTAAACCATAGTACATTATAGTTTAGAACTCAATCAAATGTTGTTATACACAATTTGATGGCAATTAAATTGTGGTAATAATGAATCGTTTTGTATGTATGTCATCATATATGAAACATTGTAAAAATTTCTTCAACGAGGTAAAATATCCAATTTTGCTATTCATTTGTTCTATTTTGTGGCGCTGTAGTTGGCGAGGGACCAAAACGACAAAATCCAATCACACATCGTGTACCCCTCTGCTTTCCGCAACCCGATTGCCTTGCGTACCCACCCGGTTGCATATGAGCCAGGGGCTGCATTGAGCATTGACAAGAGAGAGAGAGAGAGAGAGAGAGAGAGAGAGAGAGAGAGAGAGAGAGAGAGAGAGAGAGAGAGAGAGAGAGAGGGCATAATTATTGACCCCTCTCCATTCACATTTAACTTTTCATTTTCTCCTTTCCTTTATAAAATAATTCATTCAACTTCAAGCTTTTTTATAGCTTTATATAGTATATTCATTTTCTACTTTCTTCTCGCATTTCTTTAAACATTTTTCATTTAGCAAAAAAAAAAAAAAAAAAAAAAAATACAACGTGACCTATTTAGATTGTATCAGATTTTTATCGTCACAATATGCAAAAGACTGCAAAGAAGAAAAATTACTTACATTTATATAACCCTCGTTTTGTTGTTTTATTCTTTGACGTGACAGTTTTTTTCTAAAACTTTCGTTTTAAAAGATATTGAATTTTTTTTTATTCCTCTAAGACTAAAATATTTATAATTTTTTTTCTTATCTTCAATACCAAATTGTGGAAAGCAAATCAGGTTGTAGTATAGACACATGGGAAAGACGGCTGCTAGTTTGGCGAACGTGGCTAGCTTGAGAGTGAGAGAGTAGAAAATAAAAAGGGAGAAAGGGGCATTGTGACCAAACGACAGCTCAGTTCAGATAAATGGATATTTTAAAGGGGATATTCTGAATAAAAAGAAGCTTTCCTCTTTACATCATGACTGCCAATATTTTATCATGGATTTAGAATCAATTACTTATTCTTATATGTCATATTAGTTTATAAATAAGCTTAGAATTGTTGACGTAATTATCACACGTCTTATTGACAAGGCGGCTATATGCAAGAGAGAGAGAGAGAGAGAGAGAGAGAGAGAGAGAGACAAGAATTGTGCGCGGGTCATGTTTGCTCTTCAGCTTTTCATCATCAGCGAGAAGAAACATCTGCTACTGATTTGACGTGGCCCAAGGATTACCGCGAAGTACGTGTTAAAGCTTTAAATTTCCATCGTATTAATTTCAACTCTGATTTTCATTTTAATTCTTCGTATTACATTAAACTTCCGATGTTACAATCATTTCAATGTCACGTTTTTTATTTTATTATTATTATTATTTTTTAGTGTTTTTGAATTGATATGATTTAAAAAGTCAGTAATACTTTTATAATGATATAAATGTTTCATTTTAATAATCCAATTATAATGAAAAGAATAATTAAAAAGTCACTACACGTTGTCAGAAAAAGAAGGTGGAGGATGAGAACCTGAATAAGACGAGGATATGTGACTGGAAAAATCTTATGTTCAGTACAGCATAATTTAAATGTCTTGCATCACAATTTTTCTTCAATTAAATGTAAAATTTACAGGTTTGTAGTGTTATTAGACTTCTCTCTCTCTCTCTCTCTCTCTCTCTCTCTCTCTCTCTCTCTCTCTCTCTCTCTCTCTCTCTCATCCTGAATAAGTAAGGAAAATGTGAAAATGATTTTTACGTGTTTTGTTGCAATTTCCGCATTTTTATGTTTAAAAATGGTTCGATGCTCATCATGTATCACAAAATAAGTAGAACGAGTAGTAATGAGATTTTAAATTTAGTTTTTTAGAAGAACATCAAACTCAATGCATAAAGACACGCAAAATCCGGAAGTATTTTAGCATAAGTACTCATTCTACAAAATTGTAAGTAAAAACTCAGCTTTTTTTCTCACATTAATTTTTTTACATTTTTTTTTTTTTTTTAGTATAAAACCAAAGGATAGACAAACAAAATTATATACTGTGTTGAAAATTAAAACTATCATATATTTATTTTTTTTCGTGTCAAAACTCAATATATTTTAGTGTTAGCTCGCGTGTGTCGTATCACTAAAAATATAATTTATACCTAATTTCCTTTACTATTAATTGTTTATGTAAAATATTTTGACTTTTTTTTTTCAAATAAAAACTATTTTAAATAATTATAAAATATAACATGAAAATAATACTTTTTTTGTATGTCAAGTAATTTTTTAGTAAATAAAAATAAACACGTAGTTTTAATATAAATTTAATCAACTTTTTTATACACTAATTTGTTTCCATATATAATAATAAAAAAAAAACTTAAAAAAAATCAACAGTTGCATATTTCATGAAAAATATAATATAACAATATTTATTAATAACAAAAATTTGATCAATATTATACAGTTTATAACAACACCAAAGAGAGTATAAAGTTTTTTTTTTCTTTAACATAAAATTTATATAGTTTTTAAACAAGGTATAAAAAAATTTATATTCATGCAATGTGAGTGTGATGAATGGCTTCACGAATGTTGAATAAAAATTGTGTTGGTTCGTGTCTCTAGTGTTGAGCAAGCAAGAGAAAGAGAGAGAGAGAGAGAGAGAGAGAGAGAGAGAGAGAGAGAGAGAGAGAGAGGAGAGAGAGAGAGAGAGAGAGAGAGAGAGAGGAACCACATCTTACAAATTTATCTCAGCAAAGATACGTTAAGTTACGTGTACAAGATTTTCATTCAAAATGACAGACCTGAGCCACTTACTTCGTCAAAAATATTTCTCAATTCTTTATTTCTCTCTTGACTTCTTTTATTTCTAAATTGTTGTTATTTCAATCGTTTTTCTATCTTTTCTTTGTAAGTGTTTTACAATTTTTCTTCTTTTCCTTTTCCTTCTCTTTTTTTTTTTACATGAACAGTGAGTATTTTTAATTAAATTCTTTTAAAGAATTACATTTTTTTTCTTTCCGCCCTTTTTGTTTGTACTTTATATTTAAGTACTGTTGGCATTAAACAGTATTGAGAAATTATATAAAATATGGAAAAGTCATATATTTATTTATAAATTGTTAACCAAAAATAGACTTGCTTCCAACAAAAACTATACAAAAGTTTCTAATTCATTACAGTGTTAATTTATAAATTAAAAATGAGAGACATGCACTTATATAAAAGATCATTAATTAAAACTTATAAAATTAATTTACACCATAGCTTTGTTATTGAGTTACAAGAATAATTAAAAATGTCAATATATATTTCACTATATTAAGTAGGAGAATGTTTTGCAAAAGAATTCTTAACATCGTTTGAAAATGTTAGAATTGAAAAATAAAGTATGATTTCTAGGAACATGCAAGTTCATTAAATTAATAATAAGTAACAATCAACAAAGTAATTGCTACCAACTGCGATATATTAACAACATAATTTTTATTTCAATAATTGATAGATAAAAAAAAAGTCCTTTGCAGTGAGAATATTATACATAAAGTAAACTAAAATGCAATTTAATGATTTTCTTCTTCCTTTTTTAGAATTTCTCCTTTGCAACACGAAATAAGAACAGCAAAGTAACCTTTAAGGCGTATTTTAATAGCAAGATAAATGGTTTGGTATTTTGTATAAAGGTAAGCAGTTCTTTTTTGAGAGTGTTTGGAAACACAGTTTGCGTTGCTACTACTACCCAGCTAAAAGCTTTTTTGACTTGCATCATCCAGCAAAGAAGGCAAGCGGTCACCCAAGTGCCTTCTTTACCTGAGGCACACTCGCAAATCGATTAGAGTCTAAAACAATTTTACCCATGGAAGAAAAAAAAAAGCAATTTTGGTAGCTTGAAGCTATAGTCGGGTCCATTACAGCCAAGTGCATAAGAAAACACAATTTTCATCGTGTTTACCTTGTAATCGGGCAAACAATTGTTAAAAACCTTTCTTCCCTTTTTTTTTTTACAAAAAAGGAGAAAAAAAATCTCCTTTCTCATCTTTTTATCATAAAATAGACCTAAATCTTCTTCTTCGTCTTTTTTTTTTTTTTTTTTTTTTTTTTTAAGGTCTTAAAGAAAATGCTCACATCACTAAAAAAAAATTATATAACATCAAAGGAAGATTTTTTAGGTCATTGTGCGTTTATAAAACGTCAAAAATATAAAAGTCCAATTGAAATAAAGCAATAAAAAAGTTAAATCAATTCATGGTAAATAATAATAATGGTAATAATAGATCAAAGTGTTTTTTTTTTATTATTATTTTTTTTTAACATTTTTTATATGTACATTTTTTTTTTAATCTTTTCATGTTGTTCAGTGGGTAGAAAATGATTTTGTTGCTGACAGATCATTAGCTTTATATCTAATGGTCAAACATCATTATTACATTAGAAATATAGGGAAACATATTAAATAATCGTTTATTATATAGAGAAAAATGAATGACCTTCATTATTTGATTTAGTCAATTATATATATTTTATTGACTATAAGAAATTGATTGCTACTGACAGATTCTGGTGACCTCTAAGTTGAGAGTTCACCCTCTCTATGTCTTCTCTTATGTCCAAGAGTCCAAGAAAATTCGTCTAGTTTCCCTCTCTCTCTCTATCTCTCTCTTTTTTTCTCTTGCCCTATTTTTATTTTTTTTTTGCCAATCAATTTAGAGGTTCATTAGCGCCAACTTTTCTTGCTAACAACTGGGCAGAAAAACTTCTTAAAGTCTACAAGGGATTTGAAGAGGCCCACTCTCTCCCCCTCAATCAAACAAGAGGAGGTGGGGGTCACAAACTTTTTTTTTTTTAAATCTATCTCTTACACCTTTTATATAGATACAAAAAATATATATATATATATATATATATATATCATATTTTCTTTTAATTTTATTCAAATATTATATTATTAACTACTTTACAATTTTTTAAAAAAAGTAATAATATATACAGCATATAAAAAGTGTGCAATGCATTTTAATTTAAATGCTTGGATATTATTAAAAAAAAAATGCTTTTAAAAAAATTTCATGTTGATATAAAGTTATAATATTAAAAAAATAACTTTATTAAAATGCTTTGTTACATAGAGAGTTCATATTTTAATGCCACAGACATTTTAGCATAAAAAAATATTTATATAAATAACGTTATAGAGCAAGTGATGAAGTTGGGAAATTAAACTTTTTAATTAAACCATAGCCATGGTAACAAAAATGTTTGCGAGAGAATGAGAAACATACTCGATGCAAGGTTACAAATGAATAAATATTATCAACAGAGATAATAACAATAATATATTTTGTTCATAAAATCGTCATAAAGTCTTTTTGCTATTGCGGCTTTATATTATAGATCCTCTTCAATAATATTCTGCTTTTTTTAATGAATTATAATGCACTTCATAAAAAAAAATATATTTTATATCTTATTTTTATTTTCATAACAATAAATTTTGCAGAGAGTACAGTATACGCGCAGAGAGTATCACACATATATACGAATCAATTTTAAATTAAACTTTGATTGAAAAATATTATCCTATTTTTAAACCATCCAAATCAAACAAAATTTAGAACGATATAAAAACAAGAGCGAATTGTAAGTAGTTTTTTTTATTTTTTTTTTATATAAATATATATTTTAAAGTTTTGTGTCAGATTTTTTTTCAAGCAGAGATTCTCTCTCTCTCTCTCTCTCTCTCTCTCTAATATATATATATATATATATATATTATATATATATATATATACTATATATAATTCTATCTTATTAAAGATTTTAGTTGATAAATTGTCCAAGTAAATAAGTCTCTGTCTGTAGATCGACGCTCACGCTACAAGAGAGAGAGAGAGAGAGAGAAAGAGAGAGAGAGAGAGAGTATTGTCGCACAGTTGCACTAATCGGCTTAAGTCGTGCGAACCTTGTATTGAAGTAAAAGCTGCCACCCTCTCTCTCTCTCTCTCTCTGTCTCTCTCTCTCTCTCTTTCCTCTCTCGTTCTCTCTGATTGATTCGTCGCAACTCCCTGACTAGTCTTGCGTGTAAATACTTCGCTAGCTTTATTCTTATTATATATAATCTGAAACCTTACATATACGACGCTAAGTACTCTTTCTTTGCTTATATACACTTTCCTTTTCTCCGGCAGTAAATTTATATTATTATATCCCCTAACACGATATGTGAGTGTCAAAACTTATATAATCTGAACTTGTTCTTAACGCCTTTTAATATAATAAGTAATTTTATATGAACATGAAATCGTTCTTATATAAAATACATTTTACTTCTTTTCAATGTGCTTTTGCAACGACTGGCCTATTTACTCAATACAACATGTTTTTTATAACCAAAGCTCTTTGCTTCATGAAAAAAAGGTTTAATCTCGATATTACTTGCTTTGCTGCCAATATTGCTTGATATAGAAAAAAAATGAAATACGTTTATTTTTATTTTTGTATTGATCGAGGTAATTTTAGATTAAGTTTCTAAAAACAAGTTCATGATACATTGGTAAAAAAGTACTATTTTTAAAACTTGAAAAAAAAAAAAAAAAAAAAAAAGTAATCTACTACATTACAATAAAATATATTGCATTTAAGTTAAGCTGAATAACTAGTTGCAAAAACAGTTTTACCAAACGTTCAGATATATTAAAACATACAAAAGAGGACAAATGAATGCTTAGTTCTGAACGTAAATACGTTCATAAACATAAGTTTTAAATTAAAAAATCATAACAAATTTCATTGTACACCTATCTGTAAATTTACAAATTCATCTCTTAAAATTTTTATATTTTATATATCGTGATATCAGCATATCATATCAACAAATAAAATAACATATATTTTTGTTTTATTCTACACAATTTGTGTGTACGCGTGTGTAATATAAATAATATATAAATATAATATTAAATTAAAACTATATTTTGTATGTTGTAATATGCTTATCTTTTATGTATGTATATATATATATATATATATATATATATATATATATATATATATATATATATATATATATATATATATACAGTACATACATACACACATACACATAATATGTTTGGGTTGAGTTGGTTTTTTAGTTATTGCACACACATGATATTGTTGTACACTGTACAGTACAACAGTGAGAGAGTTAAATTGTAATACATTGGAGAAGAGTAGAGAGATAGAAAATTACTCATGTGAATTCAGTTTATATTAGTGGGATGTTGTCTACACTAAAATGGCTGCACATTTACCACACATTGTAGTATGTGTGTGTGTGTATATATATATATATATATATATATATATATATATATATATATATATATATATATTATAATACATTTAGTTAGCAAAACTGGGCACACAAAATTGTGTAACAGTGTTTAGAATATAGAGCTGTACACGGAGATGTTATAATTGGGGTAATGTAATGTAAATGCTCTTCTCTCTCTCTCTCTCTCTCTCTCTCTCTCTCTCTCTCTCTCTCTCTCTCTCTCTCTCTCTCTCTCTCTCTCTCTCTCTCTCTCTCTTTCTATTTACATCAAAATAAACCTGAACCTGTTTCCTCCACTATTATATATAAATATATATTATTATATTATAATTGATTTTATTTTAAAGGAAGTTAAATATAAAATTTTATTTAGTGATACCAAAAAATTTTAATAAAATATATTATACTCAACTTTATATAAATATTTACTCTCGATAAATTTTAAGTATATTTTAAATTGAAATATAATAACTATTTTATTTTATTATATAATATACATATTTCTATAATATAGAACAACATTATTATTATCTTTAAAATGCAGCTTGGAATACATTTATTTTTCGTTCAATGGCACTATTTTAATTCAAGCTGACTTGGTAGTGTTATTTTATAATGCTACTATCAGAGTGGTATAAAAGCTAGTTTCTTTTTATTCGACGCACACTATATACAGAATATAATATATATATAATAATATATATATATATATATATATATATATATAATACAAGATTAAGCTCTTAAAACTGCATGATAATACAGTGAGGAATATTAATTATCTTTTCAATCAATTTTGCCCTCATTTTAAATCAATTATCATATTGATTAATTACATTGCTTTTTATATCCTATATATCATTTATATAAAATAAAATAATTATTTTACAATTAAAAAGTTTGAATTTTTTTTTCCACCACAAAAAGTATCATTATATAAAAATAAGTTTCATTAAGTGTGTTACTCAGAGAAAACGTGCTATGTAGTGATTGCATGACCGCGGTTATTTTTGCTCTCCATTCGGCACGTGACACACACTCTAATCATGCTTTCAAATCAGCGGCTTCGATTTAGACAATCAACACTATATTCTGTGGTTATTACGACAAAATATGAAACATTCTAAAATAATGATCAATTTGATATTTTCTAGACAGGGTCATTCTATATAATAATAATGTAAAAGTTACGATAATAACTTTGGTGTAAAACACTAAAAATATATAATTACCGTCACTTTTTCTTTATACACGTTCATTTTAGTTCTCCCTCTCTCACAAATCAGGCAATTTACTATATAATATTAAGTTTCAAGTTTTCAATGAAGTTTATATATTATATACCAAGTCTGTTTGACAAAATATCAAAGTAAAGCTTATGTCAATGAGAAGCGGCAAATAATATAGCGGACATATACAATGCAAATCCTAGTTTCCACAATACACACTATATATACCAGCGTTATTTTATTTTTTTATCTCGCTCGTTTGTATGCAAAATCAAACAAAAGAGACAAAAAAGTCATCTCTCTCTCTCCCTCTCTCACACTCCCAGTTTTTGTTCATTGTATGTTTTTTTTCCGTTTTTTTTTTTCCCCAGATTAAATGTAATAAAAATATAATAGGAAACAAAAAACTGTTTTTTTTATGCTTTTTTTTTTTTTTTTTTTTTTTTTTTTTTTTTTTTTACAAAATTTCTCTTTTATTTGTTGTTATTTATTGTATAGAAATAACTTGATAAAATTATGCTCTTTTTGTTATTCCAAGGGGCTTAAAAAAAGCCTTTATTATAAATAATGATAACGCTTCTTTTTTCTTTTTTTAGTAACGGAAAAATATATAATTAATTTTGTAGGAATTATTTCTTTGGCTTCTATTTTCATATTTTAGAAAAGATAAATAAAATGCTTTCATGATAAAATATATAAAACAATTTCAGAATCTCATGCCTGTTAAAATTTAAATTTAAGTGCTTTAAATCACTGAGATGACAAAAAATTGCTCATTTTCACGGTTCTACATTCGTTATTGGCAAACATATGAAAGTCTCTTGCCCAAAATTTACTTGTCTGTGAAAGAGATTTTTAGTAACGTTTTAGACATAAAAAAAGGCAAACATTGCAGAAAAAAATAGTCGTGATATTGTTTTCTGTAACTAAAGTTGCTTTATTATTAAATGTTTAATATTGTGATGTATTTCAATATAAAACAACATTTATGAAAACTTTGTATGAATATAAAGTTCCCTCTATACTGTACCATACACTTTTTTTTTTTTTTTTTTTTTTTTTTTTTTTTTTACAATTTTTATTAAATGAATGAATAAGAACATCAAAAATATTTTGTGCAATATTTTTTTTTTTTTTTTCTTCTTCTTCTTCTTCGTTCTTGATTTTTTATATTCTTGAGAGAATTGAAGTAAAACCAAACAAATTTGTATTAAAGTAACCATCCAGGCCTAACAAGATGCCCTTTTAATTCATGAAACACAAAATGAGACACCCAAAAGCATGTTCAATTTGTATTATTATTCAAATGTAACCTTGCAAGAGAGCGTGAAAAAGTTGTAAAGTACGCAAAATGCACAAATTTTGAACATTTCTGAACACATTCATTAGAAAAAGTTGTGCAGTTTGCATAAGCTGAAAATTTGATTATATACGTTAAGGTCGTAAAAATTAGGTTCTTGGACAAAATAATTGTATTTTTGAACATCATTTTTTGTGTTTAATAAATTAAAAAGGCATGTTGTATGGTCTGGACGGTTCCTTTAACGTTGTTAATTAGTAACCCGACAACAAAATATTGCTGTAGATTTCATCCATCCAATGGTCAAGTAAATTACTACAGTACATATAGGGCCAGCATGTTTCTTAAGGTTCACCTCATACTTCTTGGTAACTGTTGAAGTGTGGATAAATTTTATAGTGATTATAAATCCAAACAGCTGTGTAGTCTTTTTGCTATCATATCTTTGAATTCTTTAAAATAACAAAATAATAGTAACGATAATGATATATACTTTATAGTGGCTTCATATAACTTCACCAGGAAGAAGAAAGTAAATGGAATTGACATTTCCTGGTTAATTTCTTCAATTGGTTGAACTATATATAAATGAATGAAATCTACATACATATATAATATAACGTTATACGATATAACGTACATTTAGAAATAACTTGGACAAGCAATTCATACGAAAATGAAGTAATGAGATCTACTTTTAGTTTTATACATGAACAACTTTAAGGTTAACTAAAGCAATTAAAACATGAATATATTTCAACCACACTTTCATCAAAAGAAAGTTAAATAAGGGTAACATTTCACTTTTTTTTCTGCTGTCAAAATATTAATATTTTACTTCCTAGTTGATATAATTGTGTATGTTTTACGTATAAAGGTTGAAAGGATGCTGAAGTCGCGTGACTGAAAATGAATGACAGGCAAGCTAGGGAGGGGAACACAAAAGAGAAAATAAACAGCTTAGAAGATAAAAACGTAAAAAAAAGAAGAGAAAGAGAGAGATCGGCGTAAAGTGTCGCAATATTCTCAACTTCCCTCCTGCCAATACAACTGTCAAAGATGCAATTTGACTTCTCTCTCTCTCTCTCTCTCTCTCTCTCTCTCTCTCTCTCTCTCTCTCTCTCTCTTCTTGCTTTTTTTCTTTGCATTATCGTTTTGTCTTTTCTCTTTTTCCACAATAGCCGTATGCTATATTTTATTTATTTTAACATGCTTTGTCTGCCAGGGGGTCTTGTTCCTCTCTCTCTCTCTCTCTCTCTCTCTCTCTCTCTCTCTCTCTCTCTCTCTCTCTCTCTCTCTCTCTCTCTCTCTCTGTCTCTCTCTCTGTCTCTCTCTCTGTCTCTCTCTCTCCACAACAAAATACCTTTTATATCATTTTGAACTCGAGTTGAAAATCGCTGCTTGGTTTTCAAAAAAAAAAAAAAAAAAAAAAAAAAAAAAGTTAAATGTGATTTCTCTTATTCTTTTGTTAAGTGCTATATTTCTCTCCTCAATCCATCACTGACTCCCACATGCACATGAAAAAGTATTGTTCTCTCTTTTCTTTTCATAGAAGGGGATCCCCGAGGTCACGTGCTAAAACCATGACTAAATTAGCCACGTTAGGAAATGGACTTGCGTCCTAATTGATCATATCCCTCTTCGTTTTGACACGTGCTCTTACAATACCATCATTGTTGCAAATCTAATTTCTGCTTTTTTTTTAAACTATGTTGAGGGGAGCTTAATACTAAATATCATACTTTAAAATCAGCAATGTCATTTTTTACTATAGATTAATTTTATGTACAATCTGAGAGACGATTTATAAATATAAATTAGTTTCTAGTATTAACTTCTCGGTGGATGTTATCCTATATAAATAAATAGTGAGGTTTTTGTTCAATGAGTATTCAGTAAATTGTTTTTTATATAATTGTGTCAGTGAGCATTTAGATAATAATAAAATATTGTTCTTTTTATGAAAGAGTTTACTCATTTAGTTTATCTTACAATAGTTTTTGAATATTTTACTATAAGCATTAACTTTAGTTATGACAGTTATGATCTGACTTTATATACATGAAAAACTATCTATAGGTTTTTAACCTGATAAAAAAAAATGCAACTTGCATATTACTGTAGATAAATTAATGTATATTGTCTAGAGAGTTACAGATTTTGACATGTATGTTGCATAAGATTCCGCATATAAATATAATTTATTAATAAAGAAAAAAAAATGAACTTTTACTAGATTTCATGATTATCATATGTAACAATTTTATATTAAATTATAATTAGAACTTTATCTGCTGATTTTTTAAAATTCTTTTACTATCATTTATTAGAGTTATAAACTGTCCCTTATGGCTGTTCCTTTTGAAAGTAATAAAAAAAAAGGAAAAAAGGCGTAAGCAAATATTTTCAAAGTACAATTAACTCTTTAAGAACAATATCATATTGTGAAATTATACGTCTTGAACTTTCAAACTTTTTACTTTTATATAATATAAAGTTTACTTTATTCTAGTAAATAATAAGAAAAAAGGATTTAATTTTTAAATGAAGATGTTATGTTATGAGTCTCATTGCTACTGTAAATAGCATGTATAATGATAATATTCCGTGCACCAGTGAAACACTATAATATAGAATGTTATTTCTATGTTTGCTGTGTGGATATACAGAGAGACTTAAAGACGCTTGCGCTGTTTTATATTTTATAATTCACGTACTTGTATGGATTTGCCTCCGCTTCACACCTAAATATTTTAAATATACGTGTGTGAATTTTCACTAACATATATACTATAGCTTTTAAATTTTGTAAACTTAAAAAAGTCTTATATTTATACTATACCTATTGATGGTATATGAAGTCGATTCCCTAAAGTCGGGTTTCTTTCACTTATTGCAATTACAATTTGAGTTTATGATAATGTGAAAATATTTTTAACTACATTAATTTTATTCTCACATTTATGTAAAGTAATTTTAATACAACTATTAAAGGGAAGTATCAGTAATTAACATATTTTTTATGTTTTCTGGGCTGTAATTTACGATTAAGTGCTTATATATCTAAATTTGAGCAAAAATTACTTGAACGGAAATTAATTTCAAAATATTAAGCCATGCTGTTATTGTTGAGCATATTATTCATAATATTTATTTGTAACTTTTTTATGAATATTATTGGAAATATGTCAATATATAATTGTTAATTCAATATCGATTTTTGTATTTTTTTTTTCATTAGTATACTTTTTGCGTGATAAATTACTCTATAATATATATAACAAAGCTCCCTTGTTGATAAATATGTGTGTTTATATTTTGTGTAAAATATTTTAACTTCAACCAAATTAATGTACTACAATTTTGGTCAAGGTTCATAGAGCTGAAAAAGCATTGTATGCACCAAAGATTATAATTTTGATATTTAGTTTGAAAGCAACGTAACTACCAATTAGTGAACATTATCGAAGTACAGTATATTTTATTATTTGAATAATAAAAGCTTACGCAATTATATAAATATTAGTAAAATGATAATTAATATTGTACACTTACCAATTAAAAACTATCCATTTAATTCAGAAGCTGATGCACTGCACGTCTATAGGGAAACGGTAATTGCGTATATAATTCCTTTTCACTGTGGTTTTTAATGTATCTGAAAAAAACAAACATAAGAAAGTGTAATTATATTACTTGAAAAAACATTTAAATTGGTATACGGATACAATAATTACCTCGTATATAGCATGATAACTATACATACCAAAGCTGATTTAAGACATTGTGTTCTTAATTACATAAAAAAAAATCAACTCATAGCAATTAACGTTACAAAAACAATACTTTAAAAACAGTTCTCCTTTATTTGTTTTCTTTAAATAGACTATATATTTATATATACAACAAAATTATAGAGTATAAAATTTTCACGTCCAAACAATTTATTTCTATATAATTACTGAATTCTCTCTTTAGAAAAGTTATTTTCAAATGAATACTCTTTTCATTCGAGTTGTGACGACAAAAAAAAAATTTTGAACTTCTTTTGAGCGTATAGATGAAACTATTCTTATTACCACACAAGAATTTTCTAAAGAATCCTTTAAACAATAGCATGAAAAATAAAAACCACAATGATGTTATTTCCTCTAGTCTCTTTTTTTTTTTTTTTTTTTTTTGTACTAAATTGTTTGTTTCTTTCTACGAACTGAAAGTGAAAACACATTATTATACATTTAAAATAAAAACGCGACTCAAACGTTATTAGATCATACAATTTTTGAGGTATATAATATATATTATATTACAAATTCATTACAACTTTTTTGAGATAAACTTATAAAACCTATTATTAGACACAGTTAAGTTTACGAGTAGAAACCACGCACTACTCACATTTTATCAAGCTTTTGCTATACACTCCTACATACACTGTACAACTGCTGCTATATTTTGCTATATATATACAAATTGCGTATTCTGAACAACTTTGCTTAATGGCGCTTTAACTGCCATTACCATTAATTATGCAAAATTATCCACTAAACTCAACTCCCTAGGTAAACATTTACAAAACAAATTAACATTTTTTTTTTTTTTTTTTACTTTTCCAAAAGTTTTATTAAACTTTTGATTTTTTTTCTTTTACAGTAATTAAAATGAGTCTATACAATGTAATTTTCATTTGTGATTAAATTACTTTCTTACACTTTTGTATTTATTAATTTTATTTCAAAGTCATTGTGATGCATTTTAATTACTTTTAAAACAGAAGATCAATTTCCTTCAGTAACTTCTTTTGTTTGAATTTCAAATCATTTTAATTTTAAATCATTTTTCTTTATCAATTTGCCTTTATCAGTCTCATCAGTTTAGTTTTAGAACAGAATCGTGGCTTGCGGTATATGATTGATTACAATAATTAGTAAAAAATATTTTTTTTATTGCACATGGAAAGAAATAAAAACTTTTTTTTTTTTTTTTTGCTTGCCATATAGTGTTATCGTGCTACACCAATCCCAGTCCCAGTCAAGACATTGTCTTATCGACAGGTAAGGACTTTCCAATTAATGGAAAAGCACACACGGGCCGGCCACGGCCTAAAGTACACAGTCCGGCATTCGCTATGACAGCCTAGAGAAACCGTGGAAACATCTAGGCAGGCTGGTCGGTGCAATCACATCAATCATGCACCTCCCGAATATTGTGCGTCGTCATGGAATGCATGTAAATATGCATCGTGCAACGTGTTGTGCTCTCACACTTCACGTACGCACCCAGCAGTGGCTCGAACCTATACTCGGTGAGGAGTACAGAGTTGCAACTCAGCTGCCTTCACCACTCGGCCATACCAGCTCGGTATAATTATTATACGTAATAATTATGCTATCTCTTATATATAGCATAAATTGTTCAATGCTACATAATTTATGCTATACTTCAGAATTACTATGTTACAATAAAATACCTTGTATGTACAATAATTATTGATGTTGTTCTAATTTAGTAACTTTTATGCTATAATGACATAAATGCAGCAACAATTACATAATTTATTATTTCCGTGAATAAATCTTAACTGTAATGTAAAAAAAAAGTAAGTATTTATTACTAAATAAAATACATTTCTTTCCAGTATTAAATAATAAACTTAAATATAGTCATACACAACTTATATTTAACAAAAATTATTTTTATATAATTTATTAATTAAAAAAATTTATAACAACTATTTTACTTTGTTAAGTGTCAACGTACCATTAGTACATATATTTTTTATTATATTTGTTATTAAATTTTTAATCCTTTACTGAGAAATAAAGCCTGCAATAAATTATCCCACAATTTTTATCGCTACATTGCTTTATCGTGTTAAACACTTTGTTATATAAATGAAATAAATAAAACACAAAAAATTCTCCAAACATAGTTAAAATTTTACATTTATTACAATGCAAATAGAATGAAATTAAGATAATTGCTCATATGTTAAATAAATAAGAACTGAAGAGGAAATTATTTCTCTGTTAGTAAAATGAAAAATTGGCAAAATTTCAACTTTTTGTAAAAATTTTAAGTTTTATTATACTTTATTTCACCCATTATTTTTTTTAATTAAACTGAGGTGAATATTTAATTTGCCATGGTTTTGATTGACCAATATGGTAGACATTTCTTAATCTTTTCCTTTCCTAAATGAGTACTTTACATTTCATAGAAACTAGGCCAAAATTTTAACTATTATACTAACTCGTATAAAATCCCTATTTTAATGATATGACATATATTACGATAAAATACTCAAAATAATATTATAACAGCAAAACAAAAATGATATATCATTTTAATAATATGCAAATTAATATAATAATAAAAGCAGAATATAAATCATCATTTGCTATAAACATACATATACATAGACTAACACTTTCAGTTAATAGAGATAAAGGTTTTAACGTTTATAAGTTCTAAGAATTTCATTCACAGATTGATAATTAAATTTTAGCTCAAAGTATCAAGTCAAGCGAAATAAATTGAACGTTATATTTTTCTTTAATGGTAACATTTCTTATCAAACCTTTTCAAACTAAAAAGAAGATAAATAAATCTATGAAAACTACTAACAAAAATTTGTTATGCAAAATGAAGCTTTGACATAATACTGATAAAATTTTGTACAATATTATACAATGAAGAAACACGTTGAAAATAGTTTATATTATTTTATATTGTTTCAATCAATGATATAATAAAGTAATATGTGAATTGATGTATACTTTTTACTATGTTAGTCACTTAAAATTGCAAAGTTTACAAAATTAACCTTATGCTATGTTGGTTATAAAAATAATAACTTATAGCCTTGTTTATAATCATAGCTACTTTATCCTGCAGTAAAAAAAAATATATATATAAAAATCTAAAAAAATCTAAAATTTTTAATGCATTTAAATGTGTTGAAACATCAATATTAAATGTTTATTAAAATACACAAAACCAACGCATTTGAATCAGCAACTTAAATGCAATACCGTAAAAAAAAGGAAAATAGAGAGAGAGAGAGAGAGAGAGAGAGAGAGAGAGAGAGAGAGAGAGAGAGAGAGAGAGAGAGAGAGGTGGTGTATGTGACATAGCCTTAGTATATAGTGTTACGTGGTCACCAATATGGAAGGTCACAGGTGCAAATAGCAAAGTGTACGAAACATAAATTATAAGTTACTGCAGTATCCTTATTATTGAGCATCACAAGTGACTATATTTTATAATTCTAGTCACAATCAAAGAAGCTGTAACACGTTTTTATTTTATTTTTCATTTACATCAAAACTGTAAGTTACGTGTGAATCTCACACTGTCCAAACTATATAGCAAACACATGCCGTATTAATGGCTCATATTCACACCTACTATGAAGATTATATTTCTGTAGACCATCCTCTTTTTAATATCTCTCACAAAATATATTATATAATAGCCTAACCTAACTATATATATACAGTATTCACATATAGATATATATGAAAGGAATTAAGAGGAAATTTATAAAATGCTTTTTATTACAGCTATCAAAAAATATCATAAATTTAAGCTGCTTTACACAAATATTATTTAATTACATATATGAGAATTATCTCATAAACTTTTGAATTAAAATTTCAGGAACTGGAAAAGAGAGAATAATAATATAGAAAGAGTATATTTATAGATAGTATTATATAAAAAGTCGAATCGAAAAATGACTGTCCGGAGCAGGTGTGAATAAAATAGATACATGAATATAACATGCTCTGGCCAATAAAATTATAAAGAGAATAAACATAATCCTATTAAGATGTTTCTTTGTTTTTTTAAATTTTGAATAAAAATTCTGTTCATAAAATTCTTTGTAATCTATCTGATGGGTTTTCTCTCTCTCTCTCTCTCTCTCTCTCTCTCTCTCTCTCTCTCTCTCTCTCTCTCTCTCTCTCTCTCTCTCTCTCTCTCTCTCTCTCTCTCTCTCTCTCTCTCTCTCTTCCCAAACCCAAATATCAAAGTATATATTATGTATAAATATACGCAGATATTTTTCCTAGTACCGAAGTTCTTATTTCATAAACTAAAGTAGAACAACTCAAATAAAATAAAAATATTTTTCATAAACGGGAATTTCTTAAGAGCATACCAAAATAATTAATACTTTCCAAATTAAAACATCTTCATTTTAATTTTAACTATATACTTATGATTCTTTTTTTCTAAAAAGTTTTAATAACATTGGACAAAAGTTATAATAAAATATTAATACAACAATTTTATAATATAAGTCTGAAAGTTTAAGAAGAGAAGATGAAATTGTTTTATTATACGTCAAAGAAAACATGCAAGTAAGCAAGTAGTATGAAACTTATTGCGTTGCCGACACAAACATATGTCGACTTTATAATGTTTACTATACTTGGAATTTATTATTTAAATTAGTGTAAAGCACACAGAGTTGTTTTAGAGTTAAAGGGAAACTGTGTAACACAAAAGATATCAGCAAACTTGGTGATAAAATTATTGTTAATATTCCAACCTCGCTTCTCTCTCTCTCTCTCTCTCTCTCTCTCTCTCTCTCTCTCTCTCTCTCTCTCTCTCTCTCTCTCTCTCTCTCTCTCTCTCTCTATCGCTCTCTCGTCTCTTTTAAATTTACAGACACTGAATATTTATAAAAAAAAATTATATGTATCATTTTATTATATTTGGCTACTAACCAAAAAATTTGATACAAATACACAAAAAGAGACGAAAAAAAAAAAAAAGTACTCCTGACTTGCTTGACAAGTTTTAAACAAAAAATATTTAAAATACATTTTTTTTCTTAAAGCTTCATGTAAGTTGGTAAAGAAAAAAACATTTTCTTTATATTTAAAATTGAGAAAGAATAAGAAAATAAAAAATGTATGAAATTTTTATAAGAAGAAAATTGTAAGGCTTTTTTTGTGAGTAAATATTTGTAATGTTGAAAAAGATTGTGTTTGTATTATATCAATTTACAATTATAAAATAAATAATAATAATAAAAAAAAAATGAAGAAAATTTATTTACAAAATGTTATTATTATTAATTTTTTATATATATATATACATATTTTTACTTTATTGTATTCTTAAATTTGTTTTATTTTTGTACGATAAAAGTTCAACAAAAAACTACTAGGTAATTTCCTCGATGTGTACAAAAAAGAAGAAGACGGCGAAGAAGAAAAAAAAAAAGAGCGGAATAAGTAAAACTAGGTAGAAAGTTTCCTGTTGTAATTTGCATACTTCATTGTAAAGCAAATATAAAAAAAAATTAAAAAAAATCTTTATTATAATTAAATTACCTCTTTTTACTGCCATTAAATCATTACCAAACTTTAATTACTTGTTTTTATAATATTAAAATATCTATAGCATATTATATAATATAAAAAAAAACTTTAATGCATTTTTTTTCTCACTTAATGAAATGTAATCAAAAGTTACTTTATTTACATTCCAGTTAGGGTTAAAATCTTATAGTCATAGTAACAATAAAATCATAATATTATATACTTTGGTTATTAAACATACATAATATAAACTTTATAAAGCTATACATATTAGAGTTTTTGTTTATTTTAGAGCTTGATTTGATACCGGTTGTGATAGTAGCATATTATAGTTATAATAGTGGTGGTATGCATAGTACACATTGATGAAAATAATAATTTACTGTAGCCGTGCTTAACAAAATATTTACTCGAGGTTACATTAGTGATGAAATAATATAGCAAATTGTTATACTGTTATGGCTTTCATCATCGTATATCCATAGAGAATAGATAACATTTTTATTAATATTACTATTATAATTCATAAGCTAGACATAACCCTACATAAACTTTTCATTTTAATTTGTGTGTGTAATTTGTATGTGTGTGTATGTGTGTATGTGTGTATGTATATATATATATATATATATATATATATATATATATATATATATATATATATATATATATATATTATTTTTTATATATATATATTATAAATAATTTATAAGTTACGCTTTTTAAAACTATCCGTAATTTTATTTTGCGCAGAATTTGCGTAAAAACTTACTGCGTAAAAACTTACGTAGGTATTTCTGTTTCAACTTTACGTCCCTTTCACACACACACACACACACACATAAAAAAATCCTGCATAATATGACAGATATTATGTGTATGAATGTAATTTAAAAAACGAGATAAAAGTGATTTATTATAATTGAAGTGGCTTCTGTGATTTATAAATATTTCTCAAAGTTATATTCACTTTACACTTTGATATACAAAATGTATAAAAACAAGAAAGTGACGTAGATACCATAATAATTATTTCTAAATAATTGACTAATTTCAATTATTATACTATTCAACTAGGTTTGACTTTATATGCCCGATTGGGATTACATATTTGCAAATATGTATAGCAAAAAGATAAAGTATTTCAAATATATGTCCAGATATTTTCCTGATATCTTCCTGATATTTCATACATTCAGATACTTTGCTTATACAACTGCCATTCAGCTAATATTTTCCATTGAATAATTTCAGTTGTTTTTTTATGTCATATTATCCAATCAGAAACTTGGATTTATCCACTTGAATAAGTGACTCTTATGACTTCAAACTAACTTTAACTTATAAATTCACGATTATCTTACCGTATATATCGTAGTCATTATATTTGAATTGTAAATTTCTCAAAAATTGATATATGTATCATACATTTTTGATCATTATTTTTGCATTATTGATGAAAGGAGGTAAAAACGACGCAACCATCGTCTGATTGTTGATGCCTCTAGCTACTTATAACAAAGATTTTTTTTTTTTTTTTTTTTTTTTTTTTTTTGGAATAATACGGAGACTCTTCGACAAAAAAAAAGAGTCTATTATGTAGTTTGTGATATATAACCATACTTATTATTCTATGCATTAAATTTACTAAGATTTATTAAGCTAGAGAGAGAGAGAGAGAGAGAGAGAGAGAGAGAGAGAGAGAGAGAGAGAGAGAGAACAACATTTTTATACAGACTTTGTGTGGTATATGTATAACAAAAATAGATTCATGAATATAAATTGAAAGAAATAAGGTTATAAAATAAGCTGAATGACGTTATAAGACTCCACACGATATTTAATTTAATTTTTCATTATTGAGAATATTATTTTCACCTTCAATACATTTGTATAATAAAGTCATAACATAACATTTACATTTCAAATTTTATAAATATATATAATACTATTTCAAAATTAATCTATACTTAAATAATAAAATATTTAAAATAGAATTGTTATGTTTCTTGTTTTTATTTATAAGTTCAAGGTAAAGATTGTTTAAAGCCAAAGAATTATTTTTAAAACACACGATATATAAAAAGGGTCACTATATCAGTAAATTGTTATTTGTCCAATTTAAATTTATTGACTAAAAGAGAAATAAACTATTAAAAGTCACATATGACATGAGCGGGGCAACTGGTTTACATTGTAAGTAATCATCTCATCTTGTGCAGAGAGAGAGAGAGAGAGAGAGAGAGAGAGAGAGATTTTTATTACAATTTTTCGTTATTCAATTTATTATTGATTAGATTGAGATGACAAACAGCTGTGTATATGTATGCTAAATTTTTTTCAATATAAATATTTTTTTTTTATCAAAACGTTGTCACATTTGCTTTATTAATGGAACAACTTGGAAAAAGATGGATGACTGAAAATGTAAAATCTGTACTTTATAGCACAAGAGAGAGAGAAAGAGAGAGAGAGAGATTTAGTTATACCACATGAAACGTACATTGAACGAGCTCGACACACATTTATAAAAGAACTTCACATCAATGTGTCAAATGTCAAACATTTTTCTTTCTTATCAAATTGTGTCAAAGAAAACGAAGAAATAAATATGCAGAATAAAATGCTCACATTTGAAAATCCGATCATTTTACGCACATATAAGTCTCAAGACTTAAAGAAGAAGTTTTTTTTTTTTTTTTTTTTTTTTTTTTTTATAATGTTAAAAATATGTTTTATATAAAAATATAAATTTCAAGTCATGAAAAAATAATAGTGTGTTATTTACATAGAAGCAAAAAGTAAGAGCCCAAAAAAATAGTCAGACTTTACGATACGACATTTTTGTTCACGTGGTAGACACAAACTGCCAAGTAAAAACTATTTAAAGTTTTCAAAAATATTTTTGTTCTAACAGAAACAACGCTTTTACATTTTTAATAAAACCACAGACAAGAATTCTATTGTTATTATTATTATTATTGTTAAAAAGAACGAAAATAACAATGCTTTTTCCTGTTCTTAAAATATATGTTTTTTTAATATATATATAAAAAAATGCATCATCATATTTTGAAATGATCTACATAGACAAATTATACTATTTTGAAAACTTAAAGAAAAAGAGTATTAAAATTTATGAGAAAATAATTTATTTTTAACGATGATATCAATATAAAATAAAAGTTCTTTTCTATATAAAAAGATATAAAAATATGTATGTATAATATTATATGAATAATATTATAAAAACATCAAGTATTAAAAAATTGGCCGCAAGAAACCAAAGAACAATATCACTGCACTGTATTATTGTCATGAAGTTTTTATTTATACAACATTATAAAATGAGATGCGGTATGCGGACATTGTTCACGTTCCCCGCCAGATTTGACCCCGTGCCTCAGTTACACCTCTATTATTAGACACCCCCTTCTCTCCCTTACTAACTTGAGAAAAAGTCACGACTGGGCGAAGAACGTCTTGACTTGACTATGACGTCATCACTCTGACACCTTCATGTCCATGTCTCACAAAACAATACTTCACTTTAGACACGATAATGCATCCTTTATCTTTTACAGTAAAACACTTCATCTAATTCTTTAATTATATTAACATGCAATCACGTAATACCTTGTAGAAAACGATTTAAATTTGGAAATGAGTTTAAGAAGTAACGTATCGTTCGTTTAATGATTTTACTTACTACTTTTTTTTTAATTAATTATATAATATACACACAAACACACATATATATATATATATATATATATATATATATATATATATATATATATATATATATATATATATATATATATATATATATATATATATATATATATATATATATATATATATATATATATATATATATATGTGTGTGTGTGTGTGTGTGTGTGTGTGTGTGTGTATGTGTGTATTATTAAATAAGATGTAATTAATAAATATGTTTAAATTTTCCTTATTGAATTGATGAAATTAATCGGACTGATTATTTTAAAAAATTCAGAGGACCGTGTAAGTGGATTTGAAATAAAAACAATTAATAATTATATTATTATTATTATTCTAAGACAGGGATACCATTTTACACAAACTTTAAGGTATTCGAATATAATTATTCTTTTTTTTTTCCTTTACTTACTCATAGGATTTTCTTTTTAAGTTCTATATTTTTATTTGTTCTCTTTTTATTACTATTTTCGAAATATTCCAAGCAAACAATGAAGTTGTACGTATAGTCAAGTTTTGTGAGAATATTGCAGAGCGTAATGTTATACTCCGAAAAAAAGTCTCATTTTTCTCTTTTTATCATAAAACTCCATGAATATCATTGAAATGTATTCTCTCTCTCTCTCTCTCTCTCACTTTCTCTCTAAGGTTTTTTAAAATTACCATACATGCGTAAGCTAATGTTCAATACACATATATTATACTGTACAGCGTTTTTTTTTTTTTTTTTTAAACTTACTTTATAATATTATAACAAAAGTTAAAAAAGAGAACATTCTATAGAAAGTGAATTTTTAACAAAAATTCTCGTAGAGAAAATTCGAATCAATTATTGTGACATTTTTTTATATAATATACTGCATGGAAGACGAAAAAAAAAAAGTAAAATTCTTTCAGTAAAATATGCCATGAAATACAAGAATGTGTAATTTTTTTCTTTTGCTAAAAAATGTACTTTTTTCCTATAGTTATTTGAAAAACAAACTTTTCTATTATCTTGTAGAAATGTATAAAACAAACATATTAATTGAAGTGAATAACATTGTAGATATTCCAGGCGCAATTATCTAAAGTAAACTGATCTAAAATCTGTTATTTATATGAACAAGTAAAGAGTTAAAAATATTAAGTTAAAATATAAAATAAGCAATGTTCAATTTTATTACTTTGAAATTATAGAAAACAAATTAATGGTGGACACTTTTTTTTTTTTTTTTTTTTTTTTTTTTACCATTAACTTTAAATGATTTTATTTACAAGTTTTGGCTAATTATAATATTATTTCTTATACTATTTAAAAAAAATAGTTTTTGGTACAATGATACATTTAGTTTGAATTCATTAAAAAAAAAAAAGCTCCTCTCAAAAGTACGTTGTTGATTTTCGCATTTTGTTTTTTTCCTGGTGAATTTACAGTGAGTGTAAGGCAAGCCAAGCAGCACTTAACTTATACGCGTATATACGTGTGATGCACAAGAGCGGAGAAGAGAGAGAGAGAGAGAGAGAGAGAGAGAGAGAGAGAGAGAGAGAGAGAGAGAGAGAGAGAGAGAGAGAGAGAGAGAGAGAGAGAGAGAGAGAGAGAGAGAGAGAGAGAAAGGGAGCTTTTGACAGAAATATGAAATGAAATTCGCACGCTTTGTTTCCCTTCCCTAAACCAACATAATATTTTTTGTTAAATTTTATTCCCTCAATCTTTCCGATGATACATATTTTCTTTATATGGAATAATTTTTATTTTAATATTTTATATAAAAAATATAAAAAATGGATGCAATATGAAAAAATAAATATATATTACTTTGTTTTTACGTAATTTTTTTACTCTAATATATTTACTTTTTATGAAACAGAGTAGAAGAATTTTTTTATATATATTGCAAAATAAAAATGATCCAAAAACATATTATTAATTTTATAGTAGAAATTAATTTGCGTCATATTTTATGATTTATGTTCTTAAAAGGAAATAAGGTTACATATTTCATATAATATAAAAGCTTTTTATGATCGTAGTAAGGTTATATGCTTTAGGTGAAAAATACTTCATTTTTTCTTATCCTTGCTGTTTGTGAAATATCGTTTAGCAAAAAGTTATAAATTTGAGTCAATAATTATCGTAACACTGTTGAGTAGAATCAATTATTGGCGTGCTACACTTCCGAGTTATTTTAGATTAACTTTATCATCAGCTGATTTGCTGATTTGCGTGACTCAACGTTGTATGTCAAGAGAGAGAGAGAGAGAGAGAGAGAGAGAGAGAGAGAGAGAGAGAGATTGTAATCAAGTTATATACACCATGATAAAAAAAGGGTTAAAACTAATTTTAAATATTGCTTTATAAAATAACTTAAATAAATAGTTTTAGCAAGAAATACAAAGTAGTAAAAATTATATAATAAACTATTTTTCTTTCCTTAAAATTATGTTATACTTGAAAGAGAAAATTCAATCATAAATACTTACAAAAATATTGAATCCTTACTAAGGTATATAAGAAGAAATTTTTTGATAAAAATTATTAAAATCAAATATAATACTTTACATCAGAAAAAAAAATCAATCAATTTACAATTTGTAACTCTTGAAGTATGAAATGTAATGGATTTGTATATGTATCTTGAGGCTGTTTCTGCATGACAAACGCAATCAAGTAATTTATCCATCAATTATCAAACTCGTTGCGTACGTACCCGCGAGCCTTCATAACAACAACATAGTAATAATAATCAGATTACAATAATGCCACATGTAATACTCATAGACATTGATATAATATGAAATTCAATATAGTTAGTAGTGATCATCGGAGCGTGTGATTAATACTGAATAAAATTGAAATTTCCAATCACGTTTCTATTCAATATTTTCTCTCCCCTTACTCTTTTTATTGTTTCTTTTCTGTTGTTATTATAACTACATATTACATATATATAAGAGAGAAATGATGTAATCACACTTTGTGTTCAAATTGCAATCTATACGTATATTACAATACAATAATATTTTTATTATAATCATAAAAATTTAGTAATAAAATATATATAGTATAAAAGAATAACACAGAAAGGAATAAGTATTTCAAAACTATATAGAACCAAATCCTTTATTTTTATATAAATAAACCAGCATTTGCTTTAAAAAAAAAGAAGTTATTATTCATTTTAACATTAAAAAAGAAATGTCTGGTACTTTAAGATAGTAAAAAAAATATAATAATAAAGCTATCAAAAAATTGAAAAAGAAGAAAAAAAACTAGGGGAGATAAAGAATAAGAATTATATTTTTGTGTAGATGTGCGCTGTATTATACTTTTTGAATACAAATGATATAACTTTTTTTTATGAAAAACATATTTTTTTGTATGTGATATTTTTGTGAATATATGTGCAATAAGAATAGAAGAGGAGTGTATTTTAGTTTAGTTTATTGAGTGAAAAATAAAAGGAAGAAGAAAAACGAAAGAAAAAGCTCTGGATTTTTTTTAAGTGCGCCGTGTTAAAATTTTCTTTCGTGAAAATTTATTTTTAGGGACACAAATAATCAGACAAAAAAAAATGACAATATTGAATAATTTTTTGAACGTTTAAATCGTGCAAAATTAAAAGTAAAAAACCATCACTAGAAAAAAAAAAAAAAAAAAACTCGTAATGTTACTTAGGATTGTTGATTTTCCTCCTTACTTTTTAGCTGTTTGGGGAAAATTAGTAGTTTATTTATAACAATGATTCATTACAAAGTTTACAAGAATAGTTGCTTAAAAGTTCAAATTACCACAAAAAATATTTTAAAGAAACAAAATTTATGCATTCATAATATATTAAAGTTTTTGTTGGTTTCAACAATTTTGGTTTCAACTTTTTTTAACAGTGTAAGAAGAGAGAGAAAGACAGACAGAGAGAGAGAGAGAGAGAGAAAAAGAAAATATGCAATATCCTGAGGTGTCAGAGGCCGGGAGAGGGGAATGCACTTGAGAATGACTGACAGTTGAAATGTACCGAGGGTCATGATGGACAACTACAAAGCAAGCAAACAGTGCCTTCTTGCCATGTTTTACTTAGTTTGTCTAACAACAAACTGCATTTCTAACTAACAAACATCTTGTCTCTAACTATATATGTCTCTTGTTAAGATACTAAACTAGCTTAAACACAAACTTCTAGCTTTTTGTTTTATAAAACATTATTTTTTATTTTAACCAATAATCAATAATACAGGTCTCAAAGCTTTATATTCTTCTTTTTTTTTATTTTTAATAAAGTTAAACGATATTATTTTTTTTAATAAAGAACGTCACAAGATTGAAAAAGTACGTTAATATCCTGACTTAAGATTGCTCCAAGTTTTTTTTTTTTTATATTAATAAATTTTAAATATAAATTTAAAAGATAAAATGTTATCATTTTTTTTTCTTAAGTAGAAGTATGAAAAGATGTAATTTACAAAAATTGGATTTTACTTGAAAGGATATAAGTTTTGAAATTCCTAATTAAATTGTAGTCTACAGTTTTCTATGATTTATGTCACTTACAAACAGATGTATATGCAAAGTAATTTTATTCTTTGACAACTACTATAGTTGTTGTTTTTTTATAGACGTACTGTACTGTACTTGCTTTGTATGCCCTAGTTAGTGCAGTACTTTTCATATTTACATTTTAAACATCTTCCAAGTGAACGAGTTTACTTCTATAGACAGCTCTGTTTTGTACAAGTTTACTATGGTTAATTTAACTTTCATGTTCTGTGCCATTCAATTACTATAAACAAATTGAATATGACTCTTATCAAATTATTTTTTCAATACTTCAAAATACGTAAAAAGAAGCATAGAAATAATTTTTGTGAAATTTGAAATGGGTTTTCAAAACTTAATACTTTTTCTCTTGATTTTATTTAATATGTGATTTTAGGTTGTTTGTATTTTACTATATAGGGAGTCATTTTTTTTTTTTTTGCGTATTTACATGAATAGATATTCAATATAAAGGCACGGAGAGAGAGAGAGAGAGAGAGAGAGAGAGAGAGAGAGAGAGAGAGAGAGAGAGAGAGAGAGAGAGAGAGAGAGAGAGAGAGAGAGAGAGAGAGAGAGAGAGAGAAATTAAAGCCATATGATGTTTGCTTTTTTTTTTTTTTTTTTTTTTTTTTGGTAAGTGCTACATACAAACATGGTACAGTAAAGCTATGGTAAATCGTTGTAATGAAACTCTAACCCTTACATTTAGAATCATTTTGGCTGAAGGCATGTGCTTTCCCGTTCAGCTCGTCGTTTCTAAGAGCAATGCACACACATTCCAGCCGACTAACCATCCGCACATTCCACCCACAGCCCCCCCCCCCCAACCACCCTTTTCTCATATATAAACCTTAGTAAAACGATTTTCCTAGACTGTTTGGAACATGAGAAATCCTCAGGATAATATAAATTCACTGACAACACTATCATCAAGCTTTTTTTATTTACTTTTTTTTATAATTACGACCCCCGCCCCCCTTTTTAAATGCTTAACTACCAAGAGTGTCATTGAGATATCTAAAGAAATTTCTCTCTTAAAGCTCTCTAAAAACTTTATGGATAACGCAAATGGATATTAAGAAATTTATAAAAAGATAGCTTAATTTCATTAATTTTTTTTAACTATTAATGTATACGAATAAAAAGTAAGTTTATAAATATTTTCCTGCCAAGTCACACAGGAATTCGTTTATTTTTGTTCTTTTTTTTTCTGTCTACGTAACTAAGAAACAAAATGAGGGTAAACCACATGAGGCAACAACAGCAAAAAATTACTAATTTGTTTGCGTTCATTACCTGCTTGCCCTATGGCTAGGGAATTACTTTGAATAAACTAGCAGCGCGGTAGTTTTTTTTTTTTTTTTTTTTCCTTCAACTTTAAAAAAGAGAAAAAGGAAAAAGAATGTTTAGCGAGAATTCGAGTTTGTTTGCACCCACAACTTCGAGCAAAATTTTGTTGTGCTACATCGGTCAAGAGAAGAAGAAGAAGAAAAAAAAAAAAAAAAAAAAAAAAAAAAAAAAAAAAAAAAAAAAAAAAACCTTCCCTGCCACACACTTAACACATCGGGAAGATTTCGTGTTCAACTACAAATTGCTTTCTGTATTTTGTCTTAAAAAAAGAAAAAGAAAAAGGAAGAGAGAGAGAGAGAGAGAGAGAGAGAGAGAGAGAGAGAGAGAGAGAGATTTTCTTGAGCTCTTTTTAAGTAGATACAAATCTGCCAGCATCCCTAATGTTACTTTTTTTTTCAAATCCTAAGAGATTCAGATAACTGGAACAATTTAAATTTGAATTTGAATGTTTTTTTGTGAACTAAATAAAAATTTTAGCACTTTTTTGCATTTATTATTACTCTACACTAATTACAAATATGACAAGCTAAAATTGGTATTAAGAATTGCTATTTACGTTCTTATTTGCAATTCATAAAAATATTTGAAAAATAAGATATGTAATTTAAAAAATATTATATATATATATATTATATATATATATATATATATATACACAAATGCATTTATGTTTCTCTTCTATAAAAAGGCGATGTCAAGTTTAAGATGTGATGTGTACTGTGGAAATTAGCGTTAGGGAAAGTGAGAAATTTAATGAAAGTGAGATGAATAGCGAGTGAGGAAGGTAGGTAGAGAGAGAGAGAGAGAGAGAGAGAGAGAGAGAGAGAGAGAGAGAGAGAGAGAGAGAGAGAGAGAGAGAGAGAGAGAGAATGTGAGATGGATAAGAAGAAAAGAGACAAGTGTAGCGTGTGTTTGTCAGAAGCTGAAGCTGTATCCTTCTTACTCCCCCTGTTTCACTAACGAGCCTCAACCAACCTTTCTTTCTTTCTTTCTTTTACTTTTTTTCTCTCTCTCTCTTTCTCTAATATTCTGCTTTACTACATTGCAGCCTCAAAACTTGAACAAAACAAACAAACGTTCGTGTTGTCAACACACAAAAACTGTATCACTATTACGTATTAATAATTTACGTAATACAATAATACTACATGAAAACAAAGTAAAAAAAATAAAACAACAACTTTTTGACAGTGGAATATTGTTGTCACTGAGGATAACGTTGGTCCTCTTAGTTTTCAACTTCTCTCTCTCTCTCTCTCTCTCTCTCTCTCTCTCTCCCTGCATGTTTAGAATGCAAATCAGCTCTCTCTTTCTCTCATACAGCAGACACTCCAATTCAGAAAAGCTTGGACTTTGAGAAAGGCAAAACTTTCACGTTAGAAACTTATGATTAATATTTTATTAATTAATTTTGTTTTGTAAATGTCTGTGATATTATATCCTCCTCTGTAAAAGTTGAAAATCTATTATTTATAGAAGCTTCAAAATAATATTAATTTATTAAATTAATATTATAAAAAATCAACAATAGCTATAGATTATTAATCAAAATATCTTTGCATAGCAATACCACTTGGGCAATGCTAATGAGAGTTCAAGAAAATAAATGTTAAATAGATTAGCCCTGTTTACTACACGTCTATTTCGAATGTTATTGTGTTTAAAGTAGTACTAAAATTTTTAACTTTTTGACATGATATTATAAATTTTAATATAAATTAAGTTAAATGTCAAACATAATAATGTTATTTCCCTTTTTTTTTAAATTACTAGCAAAAAAAAAAAAAAAAAAACTTTAAAGTTCAGTTAAGAAAAAATATTTGTTGTAGATTTCAAACTAAAAAGTTTTAGGTTAAAAAGGAAAGGAAAAAATACGGAGATACAGAAGGAAGAGAGAAATTACATTTTGTTTATCACAGTTTTCAATTTTTGTTTGGTTCCTTTTTTTTTTTTTTTTTTTTTTTTTTTTTCATGACAGTTCCACAAGTTTGCTGTCTACCCAGCCACTTGCACACAAACTTTTGGTTTTATATTTATCTGTGGGATAAACTTTACAAACACACACACAGTATGAGAGAAAAATGGTACGCGATGAGAAAAAATAATAAAAAATACACCACAAAACTACAAAGCATTTTTTTTTTCGTTACATCATTAGAAATCTCTAAATTTAGATTGTTAAAAATGTTTAACTTTTTAACAAAAAAAAATAATAATAATAATTAGCGTACCTCACCTCTCTTTATATTTTCGTTAATGTTAAGAGATAACCTTTTTCAAACGTTTTACGTGGTATTCATCATGTTTTTTATTTTAAATGATGTACCAAAAAAAGGCAGGTCTTTAAAATACAAACTAATGAGAAAATCAATAATTGAACACAATAACTACTTCTAAAATTATCACGTAAATTGTTATTTAACAAAACAAAATAGATAAATAAACAAAAAATACTTAAATGTTTACGCTTTTAGAGAAAATTACAACATTATCTCAAATTTTTAATAACAATCTGTTCGTTATTATTCTTTCTTTTTTTTTTAAATATAAAGATAATTTGTTTTAATATTAAAAACAAATTTTGCGTGTGAATTTTATTTAAAAACAAATTACATGCTTTGCACATAAATTTTTTTCTTTCTTGTTTTTATGTTTACATAGAGTGCAAAAATAATTCAGTACACAAGCAAACTGCTAAAAAACACTAATAAAATGTGATAAGGCAGTAAGTTTTTATTAAACCATTTTACAGATAAACAAACGTAAAAAAAAAAGTAAAATTATAAACACGCTAAATTTCAAAACCATATATATACAAATTGGGCTTTATCTTATCCAATTCAACCTTATTTTTTGTTCGTATTTTTATACATAAATATTTACGTAAATAAAACTTTTGAATAAAATATTTTTGTATTCGAAAATTCTATGCATGTAAATTGGTATAAGACTTGGTGATTTTAGATCACATAATGCTTCGTATTTCCTCTTTTTTTTTTTCTTTTTTTTTTTTTTTTTCCCTCACAAAAACACTCCACAAAATTATACTACATTACGGCTTATAATATGGCTTTGGTTCTAACAAAAAATAAAAGCTGCGTAAAATATTAAATTCATCGCATATAGTATAAAGTATTTTTTATTCATACTATTATTTAATTTTTTTAACATACACACATATCAGAGTGAATATTAGAATTTAAAAGCTCTATTTTTAATAAAATGAGATTAAATTTATAGTACTTACAGGTCCTAAAGTTTTTTTTTTAACGCTAACAATTGTTACTATAGAAATATTTCAAGCCTTATTCTATTTCTAAAGTGTGTTTTTTCCTTATATATATATATATATATATATATATATATATATATATATATATATATTGTAAGTTGAAAGCAAGCAAAGGTAGTAGGTTAAAATATTGAGTTGTGAGGCCGCATTGCAGTGATGAACTCTAATCAGATAGAACTTTTGTATCCCACGAGGCAGCTTGGGGTGTGGATGGACTATACTATGTGAGGTACTTCCCCTGAAAACTGTTTCACTGTTCTTCTTTTTTTTTTCTCTCTCTGTGTGTATATATATATATATATATATATATATATATATATATATATATATATATATATATATATATATATATATATATATATATATATATATACACATATATATATATATATACTGTATATAATACCACGTGAGAGAAGACCGCAATTCAGTTAGTCTGGACCCACGACGATTCTTTACAAATTAGGAACACTCTGTTTCTATCTCTCCCACTGTCTCAATTTATTTTTTACTTTAGAGAATAAAATTGTGTAGGTAAAATGCTAAGAATTAGAAATTCAATAATTCAATTTTCTAGGATATTTGAAATAGGTTAGAAAAGGAAGAATAGAGAGAGAGAGAGAGAGAGAGAGAGAGAGAGAGAGAGAGATCTTTTGAAAACATACTTCAAACAGAATTTCATATTTTTATATGTAGTGAATATACCAACTTTGCTACATAACATTATTAATGTAGCTTTTTTTATATATTTGATTTTCATTCTTTCTTTCAATAAACTCTTTTTTTCAGTTCCTTCAATTCTGTTCTTCTCAAAAACTTTTCTTCATTTTTTATTCTTCTTATACTATTGATTAAAAAAAAATGTAATGTTTACTTAACCAGTATTTGATCTCCATCTAACTTAAGTTTTTTTATAGAAGTAAAAAAATCTTATTTCTTTCCTCGTTTTTTTTTTTTTTTTTTTTTTTTTCCTCCTTCTTCTTCCTTTCTTTCGTTTTTGTATCAATTACTTTCTCTCTTTTACAGTTCAATAAATAAGAATATTACGTTGATTTAGTGTTCAGCCGGCAGCAATTGAGCCCTTCTCTCTCTCTCTCTCTCTCTCTCTCTCTCTCTCTCTCTCTCTCTCTCTCTCTCTCTCACTCTTACTCTCCAATACAGTACAGCATAACTCTTGACTACACTATGTTACTATATAATACAAGGGTTGGTTCTGGTTGAATATAATCAGTTTGGTATGGCGTGCATGCTTTTCTCAATTTGTTGCTTGTTCAGTAATCAGCCACGAGCTAGCAGTGTTAAAGATAACGAGACTTATGCTTATGTATATATATATATATATAGAGAGAGAGAAAGAGTAAAGCGAGGGAGTAGTATAGGATATATTATGCTTTTTGTAAGCCTCGGGGCTTCATGTTTCTGTATACAACATTCGTAAAACCACAGAAAACAGAAAAGCCAGGGTATATTGAATATATTTTGTCTTCTATAAATGTATAACATCAAGTCTGTATTTAAACATAATTAGAATTGGCTTCTTAAAGGGGTACTTATGTTCCGTATGAGTATCTTGTATTCTCAAGTGAGGTATTTAACAAGAGATGGACTGAATTAGAATTTAAGATAGGATAGTGGAAATATAGTAATTTGTTTAAGGATTTTACACACTTTACTGTTGAAAAAAATATTGTCTATAATATACCATATGAACGTTAGTAAAAATATTATTTTTTTTTTTAAAAAGATGCTTTAATCCTATGTTATTTGAAATTCTGTCTAATATAACAAACAGTTCTATATATATATATATAAAACAGTTCTGATATAAAAAAAATTATTTTCATATTTTTTTATAATAATTCAATGAAGGATATTACATTAAAATTTATAATATTCAACTAGATTTTAGTTATCAAAATAATATCATCTTCTTTGAGATAATGTTTAATAATGAAATTCTAGTAAATTTAAGTGCGTATACTATAGAATGCAAGACACGCATTTCTAAAGTAAATTTACACGAAGCACTTTAGACGTTGAAATTAGATCGCTATTGAGTGGCTTGGTAAGTAATTAAAGTTGAATACCTTGCACGTAATCAATTTCTAATGTTATCACAAAATACATTGAGTTGAATCACTAGAGTCGAATAGAGAGCAAAAGTTAAATTAAAATAGAACACTAAAAAAAAAAAAAAAAAAAAAGATAGTATCAGTTAATCTACCGCAATGGATTGTATAACTTATGTTCTTTGATTTTAATTCAATTTAGTCTAGTTAATTTGCATTGAAATAAATTATAGTGTATAAATACTCGTTTGAAAAGCTAATTTAAAAAAAAAAAAACATATATTTTTTAACGATAAAATGTTATAATTTCAATACATATTTAATTAAAATTTATTTACTAAAGTTAATCAATACCACATGATTAACGTACAATAGAAAAAAATCGCGTAATAGTAAAAGAAAAAGCTGTACAAAGTTAAATTTTGTTTTATTATATAGTAAAATGATATAAAATAAATTTGAAGTAAAATTGGGGTTAAATTGTGATAAAAATCAGAGAGAATATCTGTTGAAAAGTTGACAGAAATTTTATCCAGGTGAGTAAATCCAGTCGGCTTTTGTGTCTTTTCGTGTGTTTTTATCAGAGTCGATGCGGTCATCCCAGGGGATACTACACACAAGCTAGCACAGCCACCCCAGGCGACCCTCTTTACACCAGGGAAAAAGATGGATTGAACAACTAGAGACGCTAGCTGAAAAATTTCATTTTTTTTATATATATCTTTCAAGTGCAGAAAAATGGTTTAACATAATCAAAAGAAAAAAATACATAAAAAAATACGATATTCTATGAGATTGTTTTGTTTATTTGACAAATGTAATGGATAACTTTAGGGGATTTTTTGTTATCATCATTTACCCCTCAGTTTCCGACTTGACGGCTTCAGGATCAAGAAAAAATATATATACTTTGTTCAGACGTCAAGCCTACTTCCGGTTGACCGGAAGTGAGATGTTTTTTGTGGCTTTTATGTCACACGGAGTACAATACCTATGAAAAGCAACTTCATAAAAAAATTAGTATAAAACTTTCTTGTGAAAAATATTCAAATATAAAATAAAAATATTAAAAGTTTACACATACAAATGTAGCGCTCAAGTAAACTAATTTATTCGTTTAATTCATCTTAAATTTAGAATTGCAAGTTCTTTTAATTACATTTTTTTATAGATATAATAAAATTTCTTAAAATATTGTCAAAATATTTTACGTAACTATCTTTCATACAGAAAGAATTATTTAAATGTATATATATATATATATATATATATATATATATATATATATATATATATATATATATATATATATATATATATATATATATATATACATACTGTATCTATAAAGTTCGTTGTAAATTTTTGCATTATTTAAAACATTTGCTTGTATACTAGAAGGTATATAACGTGTTGTTTATAATATATTTCACGAAATATTAATAGTGGGTAGAAAAACGTGCACGTCTTTTACTTTTTCCTCTCTCTCTCTCTCTCTCTCTCTCTCTCTCTCTCTCTTCCTCTGTAATATTTACTACGACTTGTAGGAAAGCGTGATCTTTTGGTGGTGTATGTTTATATACGCAGGCAACCGAGAGAGAGAGAGAGAGAGAGAGAGAGAGAGAGAGAGAGAGAGAGAGAGAGAGGCTCAATAATTGAGTATACAAGAACACAAGCCTAACAGCAAACCACGTTACTGTTTGTCAATTAGCATACGACCTTTGACATGCCTTGTTTTGTGTCCGTTCTCTCTCTCTCTCTCTCTCTCTCTCTCTCTCTCTCTCTCTCTCTCTCTCTCTCTCTCTCTCTCTCTCTCTCTCTCTCTCTCTCTCTCTCTCTCTCTCACTCTCTCTCTCTCTCTGTCTCTCTGTCTCTTTTTCTGAAGGTATTAAACAACCCTACACATGTTTTTAACTAAATTATGACATAAAATATTATGCAGCTTTATGTTTGTGCAACACGCATTTTTTTTAACTTCATATTTTCCAAGAGAAACTTTTATTACATAGAAAGCAAAGCAAAATAAGACATTTTATAAAATTGTTTATTATTATATATTTTTAGTTTAATGTTTAATGTAAATATTCTCTACTAAAATAAATAGCATTTTATTTAAATACATTATATAACAATACTATTACAAAAGTAGTCTTTATACAAATAAAGTTTTTTATGCAAGGTAAAAAGTTTTTAAACTAAACATGGCACTCGGAAAAAGGGTTGAATAATATTCACACACAAATATACGTCAACAGAAAAGAGAAACCCCCTTTTTGTTTTACATTTAAACCAAAATGTGCAAAATACACACACACACACCCACCCTTTGAGAGAAAGAGAGAGAGAGAGAGAGAGAGAAGGGGTAGTATCTCACCTTTTTTTGTGAGGTTGCTATGCAACAAACTAACAGGAATTTCAAATGAAATAATAATTTTGAAAAAATTTAAATTCCTTTTAAGTGTGTAAATATACATAACTTGTAAACCGCATAGTAAGAGAGTAAATATGCATAAAGCAGAGAGGTAGAAGTGACCATTGGAGTAAGATCCCGTGGGTAAGACACAAAAGAGGGAGCCACAGCATTAATCTCTGTGAGTACAATACAATGGAAGTGAGCTTGGGGAATCACCATGCCGTCGTGCAGCATGGTAAGCAAGAAGAGGATAGTAATCACCCCAGTATTGTATAAGTATAACACTACAATACGTAATACAAAAAGCACTCGTAATAATATTTCAAGTCGTTGCCAACGATGTCTGAACTCAATTCAAAAAATTCTATTGTTTCGTCTGGCTCGTCACAATGTCTCGCCAGGCTAATGTTTCATATTCAGTAAAAAAAAAATATATATATATCGTGACCATTTTATATTTAAAGCTGAGGTTGTCAAGGGTAAAAATAATATTTTTTTACTCTTCAAAATGTTATTTTCATATTATACCATTTTCTTCTTCTCCCCTTTACCGATATTTTATAGAAGTTATGCAACCCGCAGGTTATATGTACCCAACTGGTTGCCTGTTTTACAGGAGACATATGTTTGTTTTTTATAAATAATAATTTTATTAATTTCATAAAATCAATACTTATAATTTTATATGTATTAAATCAAAGTTTATTAAATATTAAAATTACATTTATTATTAATTTTATTGGAGTAAATATTGAAAAATTAAAAAAAAAAAAATTGTACAAAAAGACTTCTTAAAATTGAATTTTCATACGTAGTAATAATTATATAATAAAACTGTTTATTATAATTATGTTTTATATTATATTAAAATAAAAACAAAATAATTTAAAGCATAAAACATTTTAAATGTGAAATTAAAACTTTCATTATTATTATTATGTTTATTACTGTATAGTATTGTATTTCAAAGTAATTAAGAGCTTTATATATATAATATATATTTTTATAATTATTTAGCAGCAAACATTAATTACATTTTTTTTACGCTTTTTATATAAATTATTTAGCTATGTGTACTTTTTTTTTTTTTTTTTTTTTTTTTTTGTTGTTGCTCAATGTGGTTTTGACAATAAAATTTATAATAAAAAATTTAAAAGTTGAGGTTTTCCTATTAAATTTTTAAATATGTAGTTGCTATTTTTAAATTTTTGATATTTTATTATTATTATATATTGGTTTGAGCATTTTCAAATGTTTTACTGTCTTTTTTTATATGACGAAAACTACTTTTTTGGTTTATTTTATTTTATTAAATTCAACACATTCACTTCATCCTAAAGAGCGATCGTGGCAAAAATTATGTTTGCTTTTTATGTCCTAAGAATCTTTTGAACATAGGATGCATGTTAATTGAATCAACAGTAGAAATATTTTATGGCATTTAATAACTCTAAAAACTAAAGGAACGTCAATTTTAAAAACTTACTTCACCACACAACTCAAGTATGCATTTCATGCTATTTAAAATTATATAGTTTCCCTAAAATCATAAAAAAAACAACTCATTCCTCTCAGTTTCTCTCATTTATGTTAAAAATAAAGGAGTTGTCATAAATTATGTTAAAATTACTTTATAAAAACTTTTTTTTACGTAAAAATACATTTCTATTCGTAATTCTCGTTTGTTATCATAGTTTGCGTGGTGGGCTCCCCGTTAAGCAATTGGTTATTCCCCCAAATGTGACAGCACGCGCGGGGGTGATGAAGTCGGACCCTCCTGTGGAGCTCGCACGCTAACACCAAAAATATTATTATATACTCATTAAAAAAAAAAAAATTTGGGGAAAAATATACAAAGATCTGTTCTCCCGATATACCAAAATATATTTCATTTTAAAATATAATATTTTTATATTTATTTCAGTATGTTTTTGATAAGTCTCGTTTACATATATTATTAGTAATTCATGATAATTATAAGATAAAAAAAATTATGATTTAGTATAACTATACTTATATTTTATTGCTTTAGAGCTTGATAAAAAAGAAATAATATAATTTTAATGTGTTTACACAAGAAAAATAAAATAAACAAAACATTAATTTGAAACTATATTTATATTTGATGAACCGTGCATAATTTTTTTATGTTATTTTACTTGTAGCTTTCAATATAAAATTAAATAAAAATATTGTAATATTAACAGAATAATAATAAATAAAAAAAGTACCCGGGCAAATAATATGAAAAATATTTGTTAACTACTTCAAATCGACACAAAAAACCAGCGTCAATGAAATGTTTGTATTATTTAAATGTTAATGTAAAATACAATTTATTTGTAATTATTAAATTAAAAAAAATCATGCGTATAAAAATAAAATAAGAAAATAGAATTTTATAAAAAGAAGCCGTATAAAAAAAAATTATAATTAAAAACATTGATGATAACCAAGTTAATAAAATCTTTTATGACGTCAATATTATATTTTTTTAAATCTAAACTTTTTATATTTATTATAATAATTTATTTACCATTTTAAAAATATACATTTTAAACTGTAATTTTTATAAAATAATTTTATTTATTTGCAAATTTCAATTCAGATAAATAAAAGTCACTTCAAGTAACTAAAGTGGATGGTCAAACGATTTAGTTTAACAATAAAACTTACTATAAATCTTTCCGAATGGTCAATTTTTACATAAAATTGCATGTAACTACTACAGAAAACATTTTATCACAACAATTTATCTACTTCAGTTTAAATGAAAAAACAAAAAAACTTTCAGTTTAAGAATTAATTTTATAATAAATCACAGTATATGTCAAAAAAAAATATATATATTTTTTACTACATGAGGTTTCTCTTATTGATAATATAAGAATGGAAAAGAAATTGGCATTTAACTTTTATATTATTGGAAATATAAGAAGAAAAAAGTGGATAAAATATGAAAAGTTACGTAAAAGTTTTTCAGCATTGACTTTTTCTCTTTTTTTTTTTTTTTTTTTTTTTTTCAAAAAAGGGAAAAAATGTAAGTTAACTTCTTTTTTTTTTAGAGGAGATCGGCTTGTAGTAGATTGGACAGCGACAGAGACGTGGTGAGAGAGAGAGAATGAAATAGATAGATAGATGGAGCGAGAAATGCTGAAAAGGAAAAGAGAAAATGGAAAGAGAGAGAGAGAGAGAGAGAGAGAATATGTGTATAGAGAGAACGAGAAAGCATGCTTTTGTTTCATTCAATATCATCATTGTATAGATATAAATTCGAAAGGGGTTTGTTCAAAGCATGTTGATTTTCCATACGATATTATTGTAGTGGAATTTACACACTCCAAGGCATACTTTGATCCTATTGTGTATACGTATGCAGAACCGAGCTGATATATGTTATAGCTTTTCAATGCAATAACATTACATTTTTGACGTCTTAAAATATATTACATTTTGAAGTATTACAGATATTTATGAGCTACAAAACTTTGTAAGCATGTTTCATATTTTTTTTTTTTTTTTATTCTTATATGAACTGAGAAATTTTCATATATGATCTCATAAATATAAACAATTCTTTTATTATTATATTCACAGAAATTTTATATTACATATGTGTGTGTGTGTTATAAAATTATAATGAAATAATGAAATATTAAATTATTTCCTTAAATAATTATGTAAATTATTGGACTTACCGAATCTTTTATTCGTATATAATACTGTATTTGAGTTTTTTTATTTTAATTTCCCTGTGTTTACTGTACATATATATGTCTAATAATCCAAATTGGTCACTTTCCTGGAAACATAATAATTTAAATTACCATAGATTATTTTATAAAATAAATCAAATAAAAATTTAATTTTAAAATCTCGATTTTAATTTACAAAAATATAAAACTGATGTTAATATAAACAGAAAATTTAAGCACCGGAAGCTAAGCTTTACATCGTTAAGTTTTTATTTGCATGGTATTAAGTTAAGTGGTGTATGCATGAAGAACATAGGAGGTTTTATCTCAAGTAAAAGTAAAACGAACGCCTTAATAACCTACAATTTATAGCAAAGAGGAGAGAATTTTATAGCCTATGTTATGTAAGTATAGGTTGTTGGTTCAAACTTTTTTTTTTTTTTTTTTTAGCTCTTTAATATTTGAAGCTAATCTTGAAAGTGATATACACGAAATACAATCACATGCATGTTTAAACACGTTCTCTCACCTTTTTGTAAGCTTCATTTTTTTTTTTTTTTTTTTTTTAAATTTTTTTATTTAAGTCTATTTTACTGTGATTTAAATTGTAAGTCCAATAAAGTGTGTACACGATTTATAAGCCTTTTTACGTGGCTTTGTTTAATTGGTTTTAGGTTACCCAGTTGTTAGAAGTGACGTAAAATCGTTTTGTGGTTGTTACAAAAACAATTGACTATAGTATTTTATATACAAAACAATGACATTTTACTAACGTTTGCTGAAAATCGCTTTCTAAAATACTGTACAATGAAAACCATAATTTGAATTTTAAGTATAAATATAAAAGTAGTTAACTTAAGTTTTTGTTTTTTACCTCTATTTTTACGTTCAAAAAGCATTCATTTAATTGTGATTTACTAAAGCATTTTTATTAAATTAAAATACACGAAACAAACCTCCTGGGAAAACTATTTTACAAAAACTTTTTTATTAATACTTTTTTTTTTTGTAGTTTTAATTAATAAGGGCAATTGCGGATTAAAACTTACTTATTATCGTTTGAACTTTATAACTGAAACATGTTGCTGATATAAAATTTAAATTTACGCAGAAATTGTTTTCTAATATAGCGTGGACATAAACAAAGGAAGTTGAAAGAAAAAAAAAAAACAATTGTACAAACTACAAACGTATCTAACAGCCTTGGAAATCGCCTCGTAGAGTTGCGTGCTGCAACTAGGAGTAACGGGGGGTTTAAATACCCCCCATACCAACTTGCTGATAGTCCCCCACCCTTTTTTACTGTAGTGCGGCGTGAAACCATATAAAGTAGCACAAAATACCCTTTGCAAATATCACTAATACTTGAAATATAACAACATTCTTAAAGAGAAAATAATAATATTAATTTCAGTAAAAATAAATAAACTCCGTTTTTTTCACATGATTAAATTTATAGAACTAAATTTAATTAGTTTTTATGATTAATATGTTTAGGACACGGCTTTATTTTATTATTTTAAATAAATTTAAAATAAATTTAATATTATATTTAATATATTATATTTAGTTAACATATAACAAAAAATATGTCAGTAATTTATTAATTAAAATTTACAATAAACTTCAATATACTTTTTTTTTTATTGCTTGAGATAATTTTGAATATTTTAAAATTAAAAGTGCATATATTATGAAAACTGTGGAAATGTTTAAATAATTTATTACACGAGTCGAGTGTTCATTAATTGTGTATGTATGCAAAAGTATAGGAGAGAAAAAAAACACAACAACAATAGCAATCCTCATGCAAGTCTCATTAAGTGTAATTTCAAAATCTTGATTACGATTATAATAACATTGAGCTGAATAATAAACATGTCGTGACTCTAAGGTAAAATAATAAAGTAAACTGTGTAGCATATCAATGACACAATAACTCGAGTGCACAATTTATTTGTAATACTGTTGATACCTTTACTCTGCTTTACGTATTTGCATAGCAATAATTTACTTGCATGCATTACATTATATAAAAAAAAATAGTATAATATAAAATCCAGTTAATTAAAATATAGTAAAATTTTTCTATATTTCCGGATGAAGGTGATAAAATATAAATTGATTTACGATCGTTATGTATAATCATAAGAAAAACTGTTTATATTTTATAATTTTTTTTTCCATTTTCTTTGTAAGAATTGCCATAAATTTATAGTACACAATTTAAAAAAAAAAATACTTCCTTTATGCTAAATAAAATAAAAGTTGTTAAGTTACAAGAAATATGGTCTTGAACGTATTTCATGTAAACACATAATGATGTAATTTAGGTATGTATAAAATTTATAATATAATATGTATTAAGATATTTTAGTTAGATTGGTATAATTTTTTATCCTATTCAAGTACGTGTATGTAAGTATATTATAATATAATATATATAAAGGTCTAGTATAAAGTTTTGTAAGCAAAGAGCAAAATACCGTGAGTCATTTGCATACAAATAGGTTTGGCAGGCAAAAACCTTTACACATAGTACACATATATAGTAAGTAAGTATGTAAGTAAGAGTGCGAGCTAGAGAGAGAGAGAGAGAGAGAGAGAGAGACTATATTATGATATCTAACTAAACTAACTAGGTATGTTGACTCTCTCATGGGTCTAGAGAGCTACTTTTGATAATACACAAGAAAATAACCAACAACAAAAAAAATCTTCCTCATCCTTCTATATATACAACAACAACAACGAGTAAAATTACACATTCCTTCCAGTTTTGTGTTCAAAATGAGAAGGTTTCAGTTCACAAAATAAAAGCTATGTCACGTGAATTCTTTTGTCATATATAGAATAAACTTTACATCAACTTTTAATAAAGTTTCAAATTAACAATTTTCATGAGTACCATGTGAATATTTAGTTCATTTTTAAACTAATTTAAAAATAGAGCTTTTAATGCCTTTTTTTTGTAGCATTAAAAAAATAAAATTGTTTTTACGTGTTTTTTTTATTATACTGTAATTTGGAGTTTTACCATGTATTTTTTATTCTCTCTCTCTCTCTCTCTCTCCTTTCCTCCCCTCTTCGTCATATTTACAATAAAAGAGACTTATTTATTTTTAATATCTAAAACCAGAAATACTCATACATTTACTTTGCCTTTATTTTATTAATTATTATTATTTTTTTAATAAAGCCACCCTAAAGATATGAAAATTTTCTTATTTGAAATTTCAAAGTCTTCTTAAAATAATCACTTCTAGTTCCCAATGAATTAATAATATTTATAATAGCTTCTTGAAATGAGTTGCCTTCTCTCCCCAAGAAAGTAAGTAAGAAAATAAATTAGTACCTAAAAATATCATATACTAATTAATTAGGTTATCAAAAATGCATGCTTGATGAAAAGCTTACTACGCTGTAGATGAGCACATTCAGTAATATCAAGTAAAAAAAAAAGTATAAATATACACGTCAACGAGTCTATTTGTCAAGGCAAAAATTAGATTCTAACATCCCCTCTTATGCCATGTAATTTAGCAAGTTTATTAATTAATAAAAAAATATTTGGAATATAAAATTTAATTAGTGTACTGTACAATACATACACACATATAATATATATATAAAAAAAAAAGCATAAAGTGTAAAACGTTTCGCACATCCTTGATTATAATTTTGCGTAAGTTATTTAGTATGCGAGTGAAGTACGAAGTTATTTAACAAGAAAACACGCATCAACTTGTTTCAACTTGTTATCTGCTGACGTGTGCTTAATCTTTTGTAATTTCTTGAACACGCGCTCTTTCTCTCAATGCTTTTGCGCTCGCGTTCTTCACTTGTTATCTCAATATTTATGGCACGTGATCGCCTATCTCCACGTGTTGCAATAAAATGTTTCTGCCAGAAGATATTTTAGTATACTGGAAAGCTTTAACTTCTTTGAATTATCCACGTACTTTGAATTTATACTTGCAATTTATATATAGCAGCTGGATTACCTATGCAATATGGAATTCATGCATTATATATATTATACAGTTTGAAACACATATTTCAATTCAATTTAAATCCATTTATAAATAGCCAATTTGAGTATTGATTGGATATAAAGCAAAACTAAAAATTTTCATGATGAATTGGTAAATAATAAAAATTTACCTTGAATATTTTTTTAAAAGTTTTTACTCATACATCAAATTATAAACATATAAGCTTAGGCTCCATCTGTAAATCTGAGAAATTGTGTGAAAGAATTCAGACTTACAGAACATAGTGATAGAATTATTAAAACAGATTGCAACATACTCATCCATATTACTACTTGAATACCAGCTTAAAATAGACACACCGCAAATATTTTTACATGATTTGCAATCTTTTATAAGATTTTGAAACGTTGATAATGAAGAAAAAAAGACTGCATTATAATATATTAAATTTACAGTTTCATATGATGGTCATATTTATAGAGTCTATGCATTCGTGTTAAAGTCGACGCCATGTTGGATAACTCAATAACATGGGTTACAAAGGAGAAAAAACTCATTTTGCAAGTTTAAAAACACTAAACAATATATTTGAGAGCATTGATGTTGTAAATATGTTGACTTTGTATGTCAAGTATGTGAGAAAAATAACAATAACATAAAATTCACCGATTTCCCAAATAAAATTGTCTTAAACGAAGTTTGTGCTATGCTCAGCAATGTTATTCAATACTCCAGTATGGCCTCCAAGCGCAATAAATATGATGTCATGCGGATACACCCTATATTCATGGAGTCACAAGTATTTTTAGCTGTATTAACTTTAGAAACAAAATTATTATTTCAGAATAATATTTTAGAATGTTTCATACAATGAATTTCTATCTGTATCAAATATTAAAGCTTTTTTTTTTTTTCTTTCTTTTCTTTTTACTATGGTTTAATAAACTGTTGTATCTTTTATACACCATGTTTGTTTTTTACGGCAGTTTTGTATAAAAAAATATTATAATATAAAGTGCTAAAATATTCATATTTAATAGCTACCTATTAAAATTAATCTTTGAAAGAACATACTATGTTTTATAGATAGAAGAAAAAAAGACAAAGAAGCTTTTTGTTTAATATCCGATAGATTAAGAAAATTTGTATTTCACTCTATGTACTTAATATTATATATATATATATATATATATATATATATATAAAGTTATCCATTATTTTGATCGAAAAGTATTGATTGGATTATATACGTCAAATCAGTATGAATAATATAGATTGAAAATTGCATGTGATCTGTCTGTCTTCATTGAAATATTCTCTCGCTTCCAATTCAGTTTTATCTTTAAAAGTAAAATATCTGACACGGTAAAAAATATTAACTCATACGTTAATGGAATTGAAATTTCCAACACGCCCTAAACTTTTTTTTTTTTTCTTTTTGCTGTATCGAAGTGGGAATCCGAATACATGCAGTATTATAATATTTTCAATACTTTAAACATGCTATAAACATTTTTTTATTCAACTAAAACAGTGCATAAAATTTTAATTTTTTTTAGAGGGGAAAGATTTATATTAAAAAAACATAAAAAATAAGTATACAAAGGAAATTAAATTTAAATGTAAGAAAAATATATTTATATAAAAATAAATCACATTTTACTTTTGAGTAGAATTGTGTTTTCATAGTCTTATGAGTCTCCCTTATAATAATTTTAATAATTTATAAAAGTTGAAAACGGTTTTTAAGCAATGAAAGATTTTCTTTTTATACTTTTGTTACGCTCTGTAAAATTTAAGAATGGTCTACTAATCATAACCGTTAAGATGAGTTACTTAACGCTTTTTTTTTTCTTTCTTTCTTTTTGATATTCCTGAATAATTTAATACGGAACGTTTTGGTAACTTAATCCTCATATCATCTCCAGCAGTAGAACAGCATAAGACTGGAGATGCTGTGATATTCCTTCGTCAAACGGAAATGAGGGTTTTGTGGGTTCGTATACCCACTAACGACGAATATCATGTACTTATGTATGTATGTATATATACTACTGACTTCTCTCTCTCTCTCTCTCTTTGCTGGCTTTCATGTCATTAAGCTGAGAGAGTGAGAGAGAGAGAGAGAGAGAGAAACTCTGACAGGGGTAAGGAAATAGAAACTTTGTTCTCTCTCTCTCTCTCTCTCTCTCTCTCTCTCTCTCTCTCTCGTACAAGAACACTCAATGCTTGCATGACAAAATATTTGACGTTTTCGCCTAACACGCACTCATACACATACACACATATATACACACACACACACACAAATATAATAACCTCTGTAATTAGTAATTACATATATATTTTTTTTGTAGTCTTGATAGAATTATTTAGCAAATAACAAGCTAAATAGTCCTGTTTAGAAGTAATTAAAATTTTATTTAAAACATTTAAATGAATGAAAAAAAAATCAATATAAAAAGCTATAATGTAATATTTTGTATAAGGATGCATAATATATAATAAGCTTATTTTGATACAATTTAAGTTGGTCACAAATTTAGTTGAAAGCTTATTAAAACATAAATTATTATATTATCTTCTGAAAAGTATTTTGCTTTTTACAGCACATATAAATCTAAAAGTTGGTTTAATTGCTTGAAGAGACATTTGATATTTATAACAATGAAATAAAAAACATAGAAAAATATACAAAAGTGTGATCAAATTAAAATACATAACATATTAGATAACTTTAATTTTGGTAGCCAACAGCACTTGATATTCGCTGTTATGGTGTATATATTATATACTGTATATATATATATATATATATATATATATATATATATATATATATATATGATGAAGTTAGGTTGTTTATATCAGGGTATTCATTAATCTTGTCTCCTTGAGCAAAATTAAATTGTTCTATTTTAGTTTGTTTATTTGCTCACGCCCTATAGACAAGCTCACTTGTTCGCTTGCTTGCTTGCTCACGGCAGTGAGGGCGCGTGCCAAAAATTTGCAAAAGGTGTAATCATGATCACATCAGCAACTTCCAACACATTCAGCTCAATATACACTACACTCTAATTAGAACTTAATATCACATTCTCCAACGTTCTATAACATAACTAAAGTTATTTATTTAAAATGCAATCATCTTTTCACTTAATTAAATTGTATTTTCTAATATATAGAATGTCATTTTACATTGTCATAAATAAATAAAAATTTCAGGAAACATTTAATTTCCTTATAAAAATGATACATGATAAATGGCAGAGATTTACAACAGTATAAAAAGATACGTATAATGTGAAATGATGTCAAAATAGTCATTAATTTATATAAATAATGTATATAATTTAATAAACGTATATTGAGTTGGAAATAATTTTGTAACTGTGATTTTCGTAAACATACTATTGACATCACAAATACAAGATATAAATATTTATCTCTCACGTGATATTCTAATGTCAATTTCAAGAAAATGACATGTTCTTAGATTTTGATATAATTCTTATAATTTTGTTCAAAAACATTTCTTACGAAATGCTTTTGCTTTCAATATGGTATAAATCTATTATAAGATTAATAATACTTTTTGTTCATTGTTCATTCTTTTCTTTCTCAAAATTTCTTTTTATTCTATAATAAAATTATTCTTTTGAAAATGCAATTTTACTTACAACTTTTTAATATAAAATGAGCAAGAAGAAAAGAAATTATGTTAATGTGCCATTACCGTACATTAGAATATGAATACTAGAAAATTATACCTTCAAATTGAATTCTTAAGCTTTTGTAACATTGTATTATTAAGGTTCAAACTTTAATTTGAAGAAATGGAAATAAAGTTATGACTGCAATTTATAAATATAAAAATCTCTAATCTAAAAAAAAAAAAAAAGTAATGACTGATGAATGAAGAGAAGGGGAGAAAAAATCAGCAGTTTTCTTGTTTCTTGTTGGAAAACTCACAGGAAAAACGGAAATAGGAAAAAAGAAAAAAATGAAGAGTTGTAATTTCTGAAGGTGTGTGAATGTGTAGAGAGAGAGAGAGAGAGAGAGAGAGAGAATACGTGTCAGAACGATCACGTGAACTAGTGTGAGTGTCGAGAGAAAGTCTAAAACCAAGACATGCAACGTCTTTTTATAACATCAAGATTTTTTTCGTTTTTTCTTTCCAAACGTGTCTTTTTTTTTTTTTTTTTTCCTTCTTTCTTCCCCTTTATATTTTTCCTTCTAATATCTAAGCTCCCTTTAATAGTTCTTTTCCCCGTCCCTATATATATATATATAGTATCATTGTCTATTTTCTTACATGTACGTATTTTATCATTTTATCTAACGCTGACCAGTGACGTGCTGAAACTAGCTTGCTATTGCTGCGTGCAGTCTCACGTTTTTTTTTTTTTTTTTTTTTTTAAGATAACGCGATTAATGTAACGGCCATAATTCACACTACGAAACTGACTCTCCCGTCTTGCCTGTCTTTGCCTTCTTCTCAAACTATAAGTATTAATGCTTTTGTCAGCCGTACCTTTCGTGAAAGATACAAATCTAAATCTTTCACACGTTTTCTTTTTCACCTTCAACTTATTTTTTCTTTAATCATATTGACTTGAGACTTTTATACATACAACTTTTAAGTACTTTTATTTGAAGATTAATAGGAAAAATGAGTTATGATATACGTAAGAAAATAATTCTTTCGTACAGAAAAATTTGACATTTTCTTCATATATAGTAACAAACTAAGACATTTTTCTACTTTTACCAGTAAGGTTTTTTTTATGGTTAACTAATGATTATTGTTTAATTTTAAATTAATAATTTTTAAATAATTTTTTTTTAGATAAATAAATAAAGGTGACTCTATTTGTATAAAATAAATGAAAGGTATTAAATATATTATATAAAAATACATGTCATTGTTTAAATTCTTGAGTTAGTATTGATATATCTGTAATGCAATGGGCATTGCAATGTAATGCAATTTATATTTTTCTTTTAAAATCAAAACATTTTAGTTCTCAGAAATGTAATATTTCTTGTACGCTCCTTGAAGTGCCTTTTTTTTCTTCTATTCAGTAATAAGTCTATACAGTATTTTTAGGTCAAGTTTAAAAAGGAAATGATGCGTTATATTCGTCACAAACAGCGTTATATAATAATATAAGAAATAGAAACTCAAATCTATCTCTGTCATTTTTTTTTCTTGTGACAGAACTTAGTTTGAAAAATGAACTTCAATTAACAATTAATCAGTAATTTATCTTTAAATATAACAATACATTTATTTTGTACTAAACTTTTATTGGAGTGTATAAAGTGAAAAATATTTTATACTTTCTTTTTCTTTTCAATTCTTATAGGCATTCAATAAACGATTTGTTTTGGTATTAGACATAAAAAAAGCTGATACGAAAGTATTGAAGAAAGCTAGCTATTGCAGTATTGAACGATACAAATTCAATTTATTGAAAAGCTGCTTTCTATAAACTGATAGAAATTATTTTGCTATCAATATCTATCGACTTCAAATCGATATGTGAATTTACTGTTTGTAGAACAGAATAAATAATTCAATATTAAACTATAGTAGAATTTTTACGTTATATATATTTTTTTAATTTTGGCAGAAGGTTTTAATTTCAAATTTTACTAGTTGATTAAAAATATAAAAATTGATTCAAAATTTAAAACATTTTATTGACAGATGGTACTTGTTATAAAATATTGTTTCTGTACAATATAGATACGTCATATTAAATCTAAATACACAAAGCATAAAAATAAAAATACTACCATTGTTATATAATGTTTTACTTCCGATTGAATGTTTCGATATCAAACATTATATAATATATTAGTCAGAATCATTTATGAAGTATATCGTACCATTTTCAAAATTAGTAAAGAAGTTCTTCTACATACCCTGTCAAATGAGGATGCCTAAACAATTTTAAGGGGTAATTTTATTTCATATTCTAAAAAAAAGGACATTGTTCTGAATCGATTGATACACAAATTTCTGATTGTTTAGTTCATTAAGTATTTTTAATTAATTTTTGAAAATTGAAAAATGACGTCACGGTCTGTAACTTATTCATGTGGGCATAGGAAAAAGTTACCGACGGTGACGTCATTTTTCGAATTTCAAAAATTAATTAAAAATACTTAATAAACTTAAAAAAATTAGACATTCGTAAGGACGATGCCTTCGTTTAAAATATAAAATAAAATTGCCCTCTATTTTTTTCTTTCTCATATGTTTGTGTTGAACTAGAAACAACATACCCCGAATACAGAAGTTGTACTTAATTCCGAATTTATACGCTAAGCTCTCATTATAAATTGTAATAATAATCATGCTTAGGAAAATAATATGATGAGCTTTAGTAAAATATATAAAAATTTATTTTCAACAACATTTTAAAATTAATAAAAAAAAACGATATCGATCCATTTTTTTATTTGTTGATAATAACTGGTGACTAATAAAAAGCATTTAATTAATATTTGATTACATATTATATAAATATATAGTTAATAATTTTTTTATCGTTCATTGATTATAAATATTATTACAATTTTTTCCAATAATTTATTTGAAAATGAAAGGCATCTGCCTGTGGCTTGTAAATATTGACAAAAAAAAAATACAAAGATACTTTTTTTTTTTCATGTATACTTTTGTTACCAACCAGATTTGAGGAAAATTTAGCAATTAATATTGTTACTATACAGTACTTTGTATCAAACACATTGTTTATGCACAGTAAATAAAAATAATAAAAAGGTTATGGAATTTTTTGATAACATTAACAATATTTTCCTGGAACTAAAACAATCAAATTTTACAATATTGAAATTAAAAACTAGAGAATATCGATCTACTGTACTTTATATGTAAAATATATAAAATAATAAACATTTCTACGTTTTAAGATTTGTTTAAATCATGAGACCGTATGTTTACCCATGCCCTAATCAGTTTTAAATTTATGTCTGTCAAAAAAAAAAAAAAAATCTTTCTTTCTTGATTTTTTTTTTTTTTTTTTTTTTTTTTTTTTTTACTTGAAAAGGAATATTGCTGATTTTTTTTAGAGTAAAAATTCCTTCATAAAACAAATATCATTTCCAATACCTTTTAGATATTTTAAATAATAACAATCATACTTTTACTCATAAAAAATTATTTCTATTTTTCTTTTTTTGTTAAATATTTTTCTTAACATCTGAAAGAGAAAATGATGACTGTATTATATAGCCCTACTTTACTGTTAATCATATAAACTTGAACTGGCATTGACAGGTTAGCGATTACACGGTTTAATAAACATTAATAATTACCCAGCGCGAAAGGGGGGGGGGAATTAATTAATTAATGCCTTCCAGTCAATTTTTAGTTCTCCTATATAACACAAAAAAAAATTAAAAAGTGAAACCTTATAGTTATTTCTCTGTAATGATAGCATTGTAACAAATTAAGTTAAATGATTTAGCTAATTTTATAAACATTTAATTTTTATATTAATGTACTGAAATATTATTTAAATAAAAAATTTAGTGAGTTTTGAATACATTAAGTTTTTGTTACAATAATATATCATTATAATTTGTTTTTTAATATCATTAAAAATATAACAATTGTAGTAATAAAGTAAATGTATTTAGTGTGTTCCGTTGTAGTATAATATTTTTTAAATACAATAATAACATTATAATGAGTATAAAAATAAAACAGAAAAAAAATTAAATTGCTTTCAATTTAAGTTAAATACAGATTTTAAAAATGTATGCAAATTAAATCAAAAAGTATATTTTATGTTATTATATTTAACATTATTTTGTGCATAGAAAGATTTTTTTTTTTTTTTTTTTTGCTTTAGTTGAAAGAAAAATTAAGTTACAGCTTTTAATTTTCGAAACACGTGGATATTTAACTCGATTTTTGTTTCCACATCTCGACTCAGCAGATAATAATAATGAAAAAAATTGCAAGTAATTTAAAAACGCTATTTAATATAATGAAATTATTGTTTTTTCGTTTTTTGTTTTTTCATTTTAAAAACTTTTATGCTAAAACACAAATTTATTTACTTTGATAAGACTACATTGCTTTTAAAACGTATACAAAATAATGTAAATAAAAAAGAAGCTAATTTTAATCAAACATAAATATATGTTTTACATATTTTTATAAATAAAACATAAATTATATGTAAAACCTTTAATCAAATCACATTATCATTTTATCTATAATTTTGAATCACAAAGCGTTTGTGTTAAAACGTTTTTAATTATATATTACAAGAAATAAAGTTTGACTTAAATTTTTAACTTCTACAAATCAAAAAGTTTGTTACTCTTTATTTGAAAAGGAAAAAAAAAAAACTTTTGTTTAAAATACTGGCAAAATTTTTCATTACTTGTCGAGTTGTGATAATAACGCAACTCCCAGACATCAATCCCTTGAGATTTTTTTTTCTTTCAACTTTTTGTTCTTGAAATTTTTGTTTTACTACATAGAATGAAAGTAGTGTGTTAATATTTACATTATTTATTAAGTTTTTAACTCGTTGTTTCTCAGGCTAATCTAAGCATTTTCTTTGTTTACTAAAGGTTTCATCGCCCCTAGGTAAACTTATATAGGGTCCCCTCTAGTTTGGTGTATTATGTTGTGCTATTGCTACTTTATTATTATTTCTTTCAAAATATAAGCTTCATAAAGCGTCAAAAGATACACAGCAACTTGATTTATTAACTATATAAAGCGCCTGTCAATCATCAGATTTCAAAAGACTCGAGAAGAAAAACACACACACACACACACACACATATATATATATATATATATATATATATAATATATAATATATAATCTTGGATAAGTATTTATTCGCGTTTGTTTTCTCTTAGTCTCACAAGGAAGAAATCTTACAATTCAATTATGAATATCAAGTTATAAAAATTTATTTAAAGACTAATATAGTTTAATAAATAAAAAAAAAAATAATAAAAAGCATCATAATTAAATTATAATTTTCTTTAAAACAAAATATAAAAATAGTACTTACGAGTTTTAGAATTGCAGTAATCACTTTTTATACAGTTGAAGAAAAAGTACTTAACACAAGAAATTAGAGTTGCGCCGACCACTGATTTTGGTGTTAAATTATATTACGCGAAGAATAATATGTGTTTTATTGAGAATGAGGGTTAAATAAGGCGCGTTTGTTACGTACGAAGTGTAACAGTCGGCAGTCCGCGCCGCACTGAAGACTAAAAGCCGTTCTGTATAGTATGTGTATGTATGAGGAGAGAAAGGCAAAGTCGCCGCACCCTAGCGCGCCGTCGCACCACACAACAGAGAGAAGAAAAGAAGAAAAATATATATATATATATAAAAAAATAAAAATAAAGAGAAGCTTGCCAATATTTTGCCAATTCTCTAGAGGAATATTATACATTGTGGCACCAAATACCATACAACAGTATACTGACTCTGATTTTGTAATGTATATTATTATATATATATATTCTATATTATTGTGTATCAGATAATCAATACTTCTATCTACAACATTTCTTTTTATATATTTTTTTGAACTTCAATATTATATAAATATGTATGATTTTATTTAAATTAAATTCAATATTAAAATTTATTTACATTTTGATTAATGGAACCTTCATCTAGATTGAATTTTGTGTCAATTTATATAAAATAATTTAATTGCATTAATTTACTAAGAGAAAATAAACCTCTACTCTAATGTCTATATATATGCTTAGAGAGTACGAAAGATTTATTTTCATGGGACACAGAGCATGAGTTGGTTCTGAGAAAATATCGGTCTGCATACAGCACTAAAATGTTTGGTCATTTCTATTAGATAGTCAACTGTAACTTAAAGTAATATCTATAATAATACCTACAAAATATATCATACCAAATAATTCTTGAACAGGAAATAATGATGTAATGAATTAAAACACTGAAACAAAAGTTTGTACAAAAATAGTTTATTCATTTTTTATGTATGATAACAACATACAAAACTCTGTAAATAACATATACGAGGATATTAAATAATAATTTCAATATCTTCTCAGCAAACATTTCGTCTGTCATTTGAGTCTCATTAGCTTTAAAAGTAAATTGAACATTTTTATAAAATTAGTGAATCCTGAATGTTTTCTTTACTCCGAAATCATTATGTAGGCAATACTTCTTTTATATGCAAAGAAAAAGTCCACTCTTATATTCTCTGAATACTTGATTGTATGCATCATAAAAAAGAAGAAGAAAAAAACTTTTATATTTTTCTCTCCCCAGCAAAAGTAAAAATTAATTTCATATCATAGAAATTCCCACCCTACTATATTTGAACAAAAGCTATATAATATAGATATCATCTTATTAATATTCATAAGAAAAATTCTAATTCATTTTTTTTTCTTTTTTCTTTTATTATTAATTTCTATTGAATAAGCTCATTAAAATTCCACGTGTTTGCTTGCGTGAGACTTTGAGGTGTGATGCGCGTGTCGTGGCTTGGAAGATGATTCATGATTTATAACAAGCGCAGCGACATAGGGTGGACATCACAACTTGGACATTCACTGCACACGCAAACACTCGAAATCTCAAGAGCCACTCAAGGCAAACCCTATAGTTCACACGAGCCACCTACTCAATGTTTGCTTCACACTGAATTCTACGCTAATACATGACTGCTTTCATTTTCATCAAATGTTAGTGACAATAATTTGTTGATTTTTTTTTTGTAATATGTACAGATACTGTGGTAATTTTTTTGTTTTGTTGTTAGACTACCATTATACAGCGCATAAATAGGAATATTTTAATTAATTAATTTTATTTATTTATATTTACTAGGCATTGGTAGTTTACAGTAACATTACATGAATATAATATATGTCACACTAATATACATGCATTTCGTCAAAATTTTCTAATTATAATCTAAACATATAAATTAAATAAAACATTTACAAAATATATTTAAGCTCCAGAGCTTTTTTTTTTTTTTTTTTTTTTTTTTTTTTTTTTTTTTTCAGAACTTTATATTTAATAAACTCTAACACATTTTCATTAACAATTTTAGTATTTTCATCAAAATAATTTTTAACGCTATAATACTTTTTGGAAATTAATATTTTTTAACATGATTTTTAAATAAAGCATTATTATTAACATCTATAAGTATAATTGGTATTATATTATTGGTATTGTATTAAGTTCTATTATACTGTACCTATAATAAATGCATAATAGTACAATTTTATAACACAGTGTATACGTATTCTTATTGCATGTTCTTTATGTTTTTTTTTTGTTTTTTTGTTCTTGTATGAAAGTGCACATTCATCAACAAATAAATAGAACTTTTTTTTATACCAGCTGCAATATGTTCACATTAAGTACTCTCAAGATAACTTGATAAATAATTATTATTACTAACATACATGTATAATAAATTTACATGCAGAAACTAATTTAAATTATTAGTGACACATACACAATTATAGTGATTGTTATTGCTAAATCGATGAGAATTACATCTAACGTAAATCATAATAAACTGATTCGCATATATGACATCGTTTGTTTTGAAAACATTATGGTTGCCACAGCTATATATTGATGTAGTAAATAATATTCTCTCTCTCTTTTTTTTAAAACAATAATTGAAATTTATTTTATTATATAATAAGTGATTTTTATATTTATATATATATATATATATATATATATATATATATATATATATATATATATATATATATATATATATATATATATATATATATATATATATATATATATTTGAAAGTTAGTTTTTGTTAAAACATTTTAGACTTTTGTTAAAAGCTATAAATTAACTTCCTACTATTGTATCCCTACATGCTCAAATGATGTATCTAAAAATTAGAAATAAATAATTTTAGATTGCATGATATGTCTTAAAACGTATGTTGTAGTCTTAAATAATTATACATACATACATATCATGACGCCATAATCCCTTTCGGGGTAGGCCAGGACGAATCCTTTCTAGTAAGAGGGCTTACACACACACACATACACACAGGTCTGGTATTAGGAACCCAGAGGAGTGTGGTATTAAGGGTAGAGCCTGTGATTTGGTTAAATAATTATGATTATTATAATAAATGTACTGTGTGTACCTCCAATCCAAGCCTGTTTTTGGATGAAACAAATAAATATAATTTTATTTTCACTTTTAGTTTGAAATAATGTTTAAAATTTGAATAGTAATGTCAAATCCGTCTTAAAAATTGTGTATTATTTAGTTCTAGTTTTTCTCCTTGAATTTTAATGCTTAAAGGATTTACATGTAAAATTAAAATAAATACAAAAAATATAGCCTTATTATCATTAACAAGTTGAATTATTTAAGATGCAGTAAACTTTTTGACACAAATGAAATAAAATGAAATCACTTTATTGATAGCTCATACTGCTAATATAGCTTAACAATTTAACATAAACATTTCATCCATAAAAGGCCTTTTTTTGAAGTCAAAGTTTACATACTAACATAAAAATTTATTTGAATTTAAGTCTTTATAGGCTTACAATAAAGTAAATTACATTTACGTTATAGTCATTAAACTTTAAATATTGTTGAGAATTATGAACAACACTTTTCTAAGCATAAAGTATATATTTATAAATTTGTAAGCTGTGATTCAGTGCAAAGTATTTTAACATTGTACACCAAATGAGTTTGGTTTCATTGTTTATTATGTTACGCTTCCAAAACAACAACAACAACAACAACAACAACAACAACAACAACCACTTTAAAAATAATAGTTGAAAAAAATCTTTGGAAATAAATCAATAAATTACTACATAAATAAGGAGTTGGTTGCAAATTTATACAGAATAAAAATCATACATCATCTCTTTAATAAGTATGTACTTATTATGATCATTAATTTGATTAACATAATGTATAACATGTCACACATGTCAGAAATCAATAAATTACTATCGGCAAGATGTAAGAGAGGTGAAGAGAACTCACACATACATTCTCTCGGGTGGCAGTAACAATATTTGTTCTCTTTTATCGGTTAAGCATCGACTAAACCAGATGTTCACTTTACTATATATATAGACTAAATGAGAGTGCAATATGCGAGCTAGCGAGTTTCTTCATTTTATTTCTGGATACACAAAGAAATAGCTTTGAAGTTTCTTCGTTGTTGCATGAAAAGAGGGTGAAAAACAAACAGAGAAAGTCAATCTGCGCAAGATACAAATGACTTTCCATAATGAAGTGTAACGCAGGAGAAAAAAAAAAAAAAAAAAAAAAAAAAAAAAAAAAAAGAGGCCTTATTTCAAATCAAAAAAAATTTCAGAGAATTATTGATGACAACACAAAGAAGCTTTTGTTTTAATTAGAGAACTATTTTTTTTCTATATAATATATATAAACCTAAATGTACTAACTAACAATAAACTTTGGCGTAGAATCAAAATACTCTGAGAGTTTTTTTTTTATATATAGGTCAAAGTTTAAGACGTTAAAAAAAGTTTTAATCTTAGAGAGAGAAAAGAAAACGAGTGTTTAATAACATTTAATGATTTTATAATATGCGTAGATATAATTGTTTTTTTCTTTATTTAACTTTATATTATAATCTTTTCTGCGATAGTTTGTAGTGGAAAATATATTATAATATAGTATTATATTATAAGACACCTGTATAAAACAATAAAATTTCAATTCTATTTTAATATACTTATACAAAAACGTATTATCAAACACACATATTCAATAAAATGTTATACTATAAAATATTTTATTGCTTCTTCTAAAGTTTATTTTTATATACATAGGAAGAAAAAAAATTGTTCTGATAATATAAATTTTTCTCACAATTTATCTGCTTTTTAAACTTGCTGTCATTGCTTACAAAATGTCCGCAGAAAAAACTTTTTTATTAGGATTTACTCCTCTTTTTTATACTTTTTTTATAAACCTAAGAATTAAAAAAAAAAAAAAAAAAAGGTTTATAGTACAATAAGAATAATGCCTACGCATTGCCTTGACTGTTGCCTAATTTCTTGTGTCAGTGTTTAATGTTATTATTATTATTATAGTGACCCTACTTAATAGTAAATTGTATTTTTGCACTTTTTAGCGAATAGATTTTATGGTCAGAATTGTAGCAGACGGGGAAAAAAACTCATGCATATCATACTTGTGTTCTGAGTAGCGTTTTTAGACTTATGTGTAGCAGTGATATAATAATAATAATAATTAAATAATATAACTGTCAATGCTGTGTTATTATTGTAATTAATATTTTAATAGAACTTCAATTTAAGAAACCTATTTAAATAGTATAGGGAGTATACGCATGACGTCATATTTAGTGCATTAGTGCATGGAGTAATGAATAACATTGCTCAGCATATAGGACAAACTTCATTTTTGGCTATTTTCTTTGCGAAGTCAGTTAATTTTTTGTTAACATTATTTTTCTCACATACTCGATACACTAATTTAATCTATTAACACCATCAATGCTCTCAAAAATATTGCTTACTTGTTAGTATTTTTAAAGTGGCAAAATAAGTCATTTTCCTATGCGGGTCATGCTATTGAGTGATCCAACACAACGTTTACTTTAACATGAATGCATAGACCCTATAGTAGCAAAGATCATAATATATATTTTGAAACTATGTTTTGATATGTTAGTTAATTAAGCCCTGTGTACCAAAATTTTATAACACATTTCTTAGATGTAATATTTTATTTTTTTAGTTCTATTTTATATCTTATAGCGTTGGTATAACTCTCTCTCTCTCTCTACATAAAATTGTATTAAATCAGTGTGTTACATTGGTATATTTTTGCAATATCATTCTACAAATTGCGCTAATCCTAAATTGAGAACATAACAGCTTTAGCAATGAACTGTTGAAAAGCTGTTTTATTATTATTATTATGAAATAATAGAAAGTGGATTTGTAAAATATAATTAACAAAAGTATTAAAATTATGATTTAATGAGGATATAAAATGCAAATATTATGCAATCAAACTCTTTGTTAGACTTTTGATTGAGCAGAAAAAAAATGCATTAAATAATAAATAGAGTGGACAATAAATCAATAAAAAAAGCAATACTGAAACAATTTAATATGTAAATATAGAAAGAAAAAAACTTGAGTGCATTAATGCAATATACTTATAAAATATGAATATACTGTGGAGAGAATTATATAGAGAATATTATAATTGGCGCCTTTATGCATGCATAGTTTTGAATTATAATGAACATCAGTTCGTACAGTACGTTATATAATATGTTATGTACGTATTCCATGTAATATGCAAGTACATGAAGAATTATTATTATTATTGTAGTAACGAGCTGAATTGAAATTTATATTTAAGTAGCAGGTGCATAACATTCATGTTACGTACACTACATAATATAATATTATTATTCAACATGATTTTGTTTTGTTTTCATTCTGCAATGTTATACAGAATTTCCCATCGATGAGTCTATTTGGGATATTTGTTGGTGTTAACGTAAATATTTGTTAAATTTAGATTCATGGAAAGTCTGTTAATGGAAAGGTATTATTTTGAAAAATTATGAAGCAAAATGTGATATAGCTTTTATACTATTCCAATATAATAGTGTATTTTTTATTTATAAGAAGCAAGGATTTATTAACAAGATTAATTATGGTGAAAATGCAGAGTTTGTACATTTGAAATGTAACTGCTAAATATAAGGATCATACATTTCAACTTTCAATTAGAATTTTTGCTTTAATGTCAAAGGTATGATTTGTCGTTTTACAAGGTTAATTTTAACTAAAGAGGAAAAAAATGTAAGGAAAATGGAGAGAGAGAAATAGACAGAGAGAACTATTTATGATCTGCTATTCATTTTAAATTATATTGGTGCAATTTTCCTTGGCATTAGAAAAAAACATCAGGATCAAAATTGACACAGGCGAAGTCACATTTCCATGAATGACTCAGAGTTGTTTAACTTATTCTTTATAATATGAATTAAACTATTGTACAATAATTAAAATTTAATGTTCAATGTACTATTTGAATTTTTTTGATAAAGTTATTCATTAATTGTTTTTGTTTGTATATTATCAAAATTGTGAGAAATTTATTTGCATACTACACAGTATATTAATTTTTTTTTTTTTTTTTTTTTTGGAAATAGTAAAACAGCGCTCCTTACAAAAAATAAACTTCTTTGTTATTAAAAAACATTATTAATAACCTTTGCTGCAATGTCTATTAGTTTAGTTTGAGAGTTATATACAAGTTTCAAAAGTTTACTATCACGTAGTAAATATAAATACAACAACTCCTCACTTTTTTCATTTGTTCACCACAAAGATATTATTGACCTATAGATCTTACAATATTCTTAATCAATTTAATTTTTTATCATGATACAGTAAAATATTACTAATTGAAATAGTTTTCTTTTATTTTGTGAATAATATATCTTGATAGTATTTGAAAATTAAAGTTAAATCTAAACTATCGTGTATGTTTGTAGTTGTAGATCAAAGTAAAGTCGTCTAGAAATTGACTTGAAGTGAGGCGAGAGAGAGAGAGAGAGAGAGAGAGAGAGAGAGAGAGAGAGAGAGAGAGAGAGAGAGAGAGAGAGAGAGAGAGAGAGAGAGAGAGAGAGAGAGAGAGAGAGAGGAAAATGATTTAAGTCATGTAATCTAAATTTCACATAGAAATAAAGCACAGTACAAGCAGATTAATTTAATCCTCTCATCTCATCTCGTCTTCTCTCTCTCTCTCTCTCTCTCTCTCTCTCTCTCTCTCTCTCTCTCTCTCTCTCGTTCACTTGCTCTCCTACTCAGGCAGATCAGTCATAGACTTGCTGTGGTTTAATTGAAGTGACGTCATGTGACTTTATCAAACAAGAAAAATTACTGATATGTTTATGCGACAAAGTATTTTGTTCTAATATACGTTTGATTAATAATTATGTTAAGTTGATAGAAAAGTAATCAAATATCTTAAAGAAACACACACACACACACACTAACTATATCAATGAGGTTTTTGCGTCATGTAGAATTTTTATTTATTGTGCACCCATAAATTTAAGTACTTTTTCACTTGTCATTTAGAAATATAACTTTTTAAGTTTTAAGGACCTTTACATTTAAAATAAAAAAGAAATTGCAATTTAAAAAGAACTAAATGATAGATAATGAATTATATTTAATCACAAATAACTCCAATTTTCTATTCCCTCTCCGTCTCCGTCTCTCTCTCTCTCTCTCTCTCTCTCTCTCTCTCTCTCTCAAGATCATCAAACCTTACTAACAAAAGACTAAAAGCAAAACTTATTGCTTTTAATTATACATAAAAGTTGTCACATAAATATACAAAAACGTTCCCTGCTTTTCACGCCACACTTCAAAGAAGATACAATCACCGAGAAAAATATCATGTCTATCATTTTCAGCAATGAATATATACTAAAAAAAATGACAAAAGAAAAACGTCTACTTCACTAAAACTTGCACTGGGGTTGGAATACATTAAACATGCAAGAAAAATCCTGACTACTTGATGTATTTACGCGTTGTTTCCGAGTACTAAATTCTGCATCTGTGAGCCATGAGGAAGAAGAAGATGAAGAAAAAGAAGAAGAAGAAGAAGAAAAGAAAAAAAAAAAAAAAAAAAAAAAAAAGCACAAAAGTTGTGTGTCTGTCTGTAAGTCATAAACTAGTACGCTACACAGACATTACATAAAAACATACATTACTCGTGAAAACTTAAAATAGCTTACTTACTTAACTAATATATTACAATAATGGAAAAATATGAAGGCAAAATATTAATGACAAACATAAAGTATAAAATTATTATAAACAGAAAAAATATATTACTAGTTAAAATTATACAGCTTCATTTTTCACAGTATTTAAATTATATTAAAACAATAAAATTATATTGTAAAAATTATAATAATAACAATAATAAGTGTAATTTGGTCAAAAACAAACTTTTTTTAATATAAATTATTATAAAAGTCACAATTAATGTAACATACTATTACATTGTTATTTCTCTAAATTATTTTTATGGTTATAGTACATTATAGTTTTAGTTCATAAAGTACATTTTTAACTATGTAAGTTTTTCTATAATTTTTTTATCCCTTGTTCTTAATTATTACATTTTACAATTAAATTTACTTACTTACTAAATGATTTTAAATTTAAAAAAAAATGAAACAGTTTACTGACAGTTATGTTTTATTTATTCCTTTTTATTAGAATAAAGCTGAAAATTATGCAAAATAAAGTAAAACTATAAATATTTACAAGCATGTATATTTAAGATTAACGTAGTATTCCATTTTAATAAACGTAAGCAACTATAAGTTTTACAAAAAAATACCAATATAATTTTAGCTCTTAAAGTTAATTTAAAACTGCATATTTTAAGGTATTAATTGAATATGTTCATTAACTTATTCATTTTATTAGAAATTTTTTAAATCAGGTCTACTATTTTTAAAGTGTTTAAAAAAAATACACACCCTAGTAATAGAACTACCATTCTCTAACTATTGCTAAACAATTGTTTATCACCATTCACCAACTACTTTCTTAAATGCAATTTTTAAATTGTCCATGTTAAAAATATATATATATAAAAAATGGGCATCTTTGTCAGGAAGTTCAATATTTTCTTAGCAAGACCATTGTATGACAATTTTAAATAATCATAAAAAAGCATTTTTTCATCAATGTAGTTGAAATATGTTAGAATTTATAATGTCACAAATAACAAGAAGCTTTATATATATATATATATATATATATATATATATATATATATATATATATATATATATATATATATATATATATATATATATATATATATATATATATATATATATATTATGCACAGTGATTATTCTATATATATTATTATTTTAGCCAGTGATATAATATAGATTTATGAGCCCTGTCAATACAATATGTGACTACATAGTATAACAATGACAAAGTGAAACTATATTGTTAGAAATTATTATTATTATTATTATTGAATAATATTACCATACGGCTTATAATCTGATAAAGTCTCTTAATACTGTCACTGTTAGCTAGGTCAAAACATGACTATACATACACAATTATTTATATCTAAATGAATTAAAATTCATAGAGATTATCATAATGTAATAAATCATGCAAATATTAAAAAATATATATATATATTACGCATGTTTTTTATGATTAGCTAAATAAAGCTGAAGTTTGAAATTTATAACAAATACTGAAGGGTTGTTTGAAGTGTATTGTGTATTTTATTATTATTATATTGTAGCTTATCAGTTTTTGTGTATTAAACTTAAATTTTTACAACAATACTTTGATTTATTGTCTTTATAGTTTCATCGATCATTTTGTTGGGTAAATTTTAACCACACACACACACAAAAAATGAAGTTTTGGTGCTCTAAAAATTTTCTCATTAATTTTAGTTTCAATTGCACACGTATTATAAAAAAAAACTACTCTTTCACATGAAAAAAATAGAATGATTTATACGTTCAACAGAAAACCATTCTTGAAATAATTTTATCGTTATTTCGTGTTGTCAAAGTATTTGTGAAACGTGAGATAAAATATTTAATTAATTTCAGACTATTAAATATTTTCACTACAGTACTGAAACATTTATCGATTAGATTTTAATGATATTATGATATGAAATATGTTGTAATTTGCTAAATATTTTATAATCATAAACTTTTCTAGAATTTTTAACAGAATATGTATAAATTTGTTTATATAATGTTATCATAAACAATATTTTACAGGTTATCCATTCATTGTCATGAGAGTTTTACATTTTACGTTTTGTTTTTTTTTTCTTCTTAAAGTTCAAAAAAGTTGGCAAAATTCTTGTTTTTCACTACTTTTTTTTCCATCTCTCTTTTTCTCTTTTTTTCTATGTAATATCGTAAAGTAGTTACATAGTATATACAAGCTTTAAACAACATTTTATTGCTGTAGTTTTTATAAGAATTTAAGTATTGTGTACGACTATAGTCTTTGTCAGTTCATATCAAAATTTATTCAATTTTACATACTTTATAATCAAATTGCAAAATTTTTAAAGAAAAAAAAAACTTTAAAGTGAACATTGTTATCAAAAATAAAAATTGAACGGAATATTTAAAATTTTTTCTTTATAATAATGATAGAATTAATGATCCAACATATAAAATAACTTTTTGATATGTATACGAGTAAAATAATAAAATATCACTTATAGATCATACTGAATTAATGTTATACAAAAGCTTAAAAATATTACACAGAAAAATGTGAATGTATAAAAAGCAGTGGAGCAATTTTCTTAATCACCATGTAGACTAACAAAGAAGATGATAAAAAAAAGCGGATTTAGGATACAAAGCCTTCTAAAACAAGCTCAAACAAGTAAAAAAAAAATCAATATTATGACGTAGTATTATAATAATTCATTTTTTATATTAAAAATATATCATAATAAATATATTTTGTATCACACTCTAAAAGCAAAATAAATTACAAATAAAATCAATATTTAACTTTTAGAATACGTATTTTATACTATATCTTTATAAAAATGAAAGTATAGAAATACAGAGGGGTAATATTTTATTATAAGATGGTTTAAATGTATATATATTTACAAAATGAAAAAAAAAATGAAAGTTTTTTTCCCCAACTTTTAGCTCTTGGTTTTCCTAGTAATAAAGCTTACTTACAAAAATATCCATGCTATATGTAAGTTTTATTTTATTTTTGATATACATTTATATTGAAATAAACTTCTTTTTTTTTTTAGTTATAAGAAGCATGTTAAAAGAGTAAGAGAGATTTTTAATATCTAGCTGATGCAATGAGCGATGTTTGATGAGCTGCCGACTTCTCGAGAGGCCCGCTTTCAGTTCAAGGGTCTCTCACTGATCCGCCGCCGTTCCTTGCTAAATGAGGTAACTTTTTTTTCTCTCTCTCTTTCTCGTCGCTCGAGTGAGTAAGTATGCTGCTCCAAACCGCACAGACTATTTATCCAAAGCATCATTAAACCATAACCATCCAAAAATCTTCATATCTTTTTCCCATTTCTCTCTCTTCTCTCTCTCTCTCTCTCTCTCTCTCTCTCTCTCTCTCTCTCTCTCTCTCTCTCTCTCTCTCTCCAGAAATAAAAATGAATGAAGAGAGATGCTTGGCTTATTTCTTTTTATTAAGTTTTATAAATGGATTATTACTTTACTTTTGAAGTTAATTTTGTGATAAGATATTACTTTTTATTTAATTTTGACCAGAGGAATATACATAAGTAAAATAAAACTTTGTCTCCGCTTTCAACTTTTTTTTTATATAAAAGCAAGAAAGTTTACGTTTTTTATGTGCTTTTTACTTTAATACTTTCAAATATGACATTTCATTTCATAAAATCTAGCTGTACAATATTTAATATAAGTTATTTGTATACTCTCTTAAAGACAACTTCCAACAGCATATTTTATATTATTATGAACGTTTTTAATTTTTAATAAAATTATTATCCAGCCGTACACTAACTACAAATTTTTATTTCAATTTTAAAAATTATTGTAATATTAAATTTGTAAAACGATATGCAATTATTTCCTTTAATACATTAATTTCATCGTATTGAAGGTTGTAAAATACACAGAAGGCACATGTTGAATAAATTGAATCCACCTAGGATTTCACGCATAGGCAGGTTAACATTTAAAGCAATATATAAAAATATCACTTTGCAAAAAAAAAAAAAAAAAAAAAAAAAAAAAAAAAAAAAAAAAACTTCTTCAATAAGTTAGTGATAAAAAGCAAAAGCCAAGTGAAGTGACAAGCTGATTCTTAACAAGCAATCTTTATTGAACATAGTCGATCTCTTTTTATATTATATTGAAAACTTCTTTTATTAAATGCCACATAAGTTTTTATTCTTTTTGATATCTTTTTAAATTGTTTTTTTCTCATATACGTAATATTAAAAGAAGGAAATGCCTGTTATAGTTTTTTTTTCCAATATATATTTTTTTCCTTGACCAATAATAAAACTCCCATATCTTCATCAGAGGGCAGAAGAAAACTAAAAATCAGGCTGAGAAATGCTTTTGAAGGGGGTGAAAAAGTTGGTTGGACGAAAGCGGGTGCAGGCAGCTTCAAAGAAGATTACAGCGAGAATGTGTAAGAAGTTTAGTTCAAAGTTTTAGCTTTGGAGAGAGAGAGAGAGAGAGAGAGAGAGAAGCTGCGGGCCTATACATCTTAGACAAGCTATCACTAGTACCCTAGGCTTAACATATATGTTACATGCCTTGCAAGCACTCAAACGAAAAAAACCTAAAACATTATTGTAGTCTACAAACATCGTTATTAAAGTTTTCTTTAGTATACCAAAATTATTAGAATTCTATTATATTTATTAAAAGCCTATCCAGTAAACCAAAAATTGATTTATATTATAATCAGCTAAAATATAGTATTACATGGTGCTTCAACGTTACTTCCGCTGCCCGTTATCGTTAGCTGTATACCGTTGTACAATTTCTGATTTGTTTTTCATTACACTAAAAAATAAACAATTTAAATTACATACTCATTGTCAGTTTTTTTTTTTTTTTTTTTTTTTTTTCTTTTTTTTTAATAATAACTTTGTATAAAGTGTTAGAATTTGTTTGTATTTTTTTTTCAAATTATTGCAAGCTGTATGAAACAGTGTCTGCTACCGTGTACCGCAACACAGTCGTAACTTTTAACATTAACAATTTCTACTGTGGATATACAAATATTGGAAAGGTACAAGTGTCAAGGGAATTGTATCTTTTCTATTGATTTTTTTGTCTTATCTCATGAGTTACGTAAATAAAACATAATATATCAAAGTTAGGAAGAATTAAACTCAAATATAGGTTACAGTTCAAAACACCTCTAATTTTAAATATATATAAAAGTGGCAGTTTTATTAATAATCACTGCTTATCATTTATCTTAATCGTTGGATTGGAATCACCATATTTAATAATAAAAAATATATCAAGCGATTTTTATTTTATTTGATATCTACATATTTAAAAGAGGAAGGAAAAAGCTAACCATGTAGATGTTCCTTAGTAATTTTGTAGTTTGCAGTGAGAGAGAAAGGCAGAATGATACAAACGATTCGTTGCAAGTTTATAGGGAAAGAAATGACTGTACGCTCGATAAATATCTTTTACTGCTGAAACAAAACATTGGAGTGGAAAACCTTTAACTTCCCAAGCGAGGAAAAAAACTGTAAGGGAGAACATTGGTGATAACGCAAAAACAAATTTTTCACCATTAGTTTAGATATGTGGACCCACAAAACACACTTTTTTTTTCTCGCTAGTCAAAAATTGTTACAATAGATAAAATAAATCCACTTCTTTTTGTTAAAAAAAAAAGTTAATAATAATTTATTATTCATTTCCATTCAAACATTAAATCATATCATAAATAATTAAATTTATAGTTATTGTATTATTTTTTTATAATACAAAAGAATTATGTTTAATTTTCATTTATAAAAATACAATTCTACATTCTGTTTAACCCTAGGGCTTTAAAATACGTTCGCTTAGGGTTTGTATTATGAAAGCTTCCCTTAAATGTACTTTAGTTTTTTTCCATAGACCAATCTCATTTCTTCAAACAATTCGTTCTCGCAAATAGTTCTAGTGGATCTCGTCTCTCTCTCTCTCTCTCTCTCTCTCTCTCTCTCTCTCTCTCTCTCTCTCTCTATCTATCTCTCTCTCTCTCTCTCTCTCTCTCTTTCTCTCTCTCTCTCTCACTAAAGTGCTGGTGTGCTATGCCGCTTAGCAATTTGCATCCTATTAATAATCAGAAAGAGGATAATGAGGATCATCTCCCCATCTTTACCACTTGCGCGCCGACGGGAGAGAGAGAGAGAGAGAGAGAGAGAGAGAGAGAGAGAGAGAGAGAGAGAGAGAGAGAGAACAGTACAATACAGCGCACAATACAATACTCATTCTCTTCAAATGTTTACACGAATATTGAATATGAACATAATATGAATATTTCAAGCCTAACATGTAAAATTAAATGTGTGTAACTTTAAACCATTATTAAAATTTTAACATAGTGATTTTACTACAGTACATTATATACGTAATGAAATTTAATACAACTTTGTCTGCTCAACTAATGAAGATGACACTCATTTTGGTGAGTATTAAATTAAAATGTGTTAATAATAAAAGCTTGTTATCATAATTTACTGTAAATTATGTTTTTAAATTAAAATATTTATTTTTAATAATTAAAAAAAAAAAGTAATGTAAGTACTTGAAATGAAATAACATATTAAAAGTAATGAAACACGTAAAATGTTAAATAATGTTGAAACTTGTTTTATATTTTCTAATGAAGCTATTTTAAAATTTTATTTGACATAGCAAATAATAATAGTTAAATAAATAGTAACACACTGACGTATTTAATTAATCCTATAAAAGTTTTTGTAATAGGTCTATATTATCTTTTATTTGAACAGTTAAATAATAATAAAAATAAAACTTGATTTATTGAACACAGGTAATCTTGTATATTATTTTTTCAGAGGTTAGTAAACTATATAAAACTACGTTCACTGTTAAAGAACATCAAGTCACTGTAAAACTAGAAAATTCTATTGTCTCTCTCTCTCTCTCTCTCTCGGTCTAATCATATAATTAGCAGAAAATAGTAAATTTCATGAAAATATTTTTTCTATTCTCTTTTAAAATATAAGCGTTCTCAAAAATATCCTAAAAGGTAGTCAATTTGTTGAACAGATATGAAGTACAGGTTGCATAACTTCAATTATTTTTCAGAAAGGGTAAATTTTAAAGAGGGTAATTTATTTTTGATTGTTTATTTTATATAGTTTATACATTTTTTACTTTCAATATTTAGTAAATGAGTTTGTTTTAAATAATTTAAATTTGCTAAAGTACCAAAAATTCATCAGTGAGATTTTATTGCTCATAAAAATATTACTAAAGTAATTATTATTAAAGTGTCATATTTTAAGGTAAAATCAGATTAAGTTTTTCTTGCTAATAAATTCCATGTAATTAAAATGAGTTGATGACGTCATTAGATCTTTCATTAACTCGAGTGTATTTTGTCTTTGGCTGGCCTGCCTCCAACTTGAGCTTTTTGCCTCCTCTCTCTCTCTCTCTCTCTCTCTCCTGTATGTAGAGTCCACAAGAATATATTAACTCGTGTTAGGATGACACTAAAGTAGAGCTCTGCAAGGAGCTCCCATGCAAATAGACAAATTTAAGGGAAAATAAATTGCTCTAAAAACAAAATAAAATACAAAACTGACAAGATCGCTGATCAAGTGTGAGCCAATCAAATGATAATATACATCAACATAATTAAGTTTTGTCTCTTTTGTTGACTTTAATGTTGCAATTATAATGAATTGGAAGTACTGGAAGACTTATTAGTATATTATTAGTATATTTGGGAAAATACAATTACTTTATCATAGAGAAGAGGTGACATAATTTTTTTTTCTATAAAAATTAAATAATAAATCAATTAGTAAAATTTCTTTAAATAACAAAAATATATAATAATTATTTACTAACAAGGGAGGTTATTCTATCATGACACGAGTTCGAAGCTGGGACTTGGAGTGGGGGATGACCTCCCAACCAAAGGTTTACTACTAAATTTTTACGTCCCCATACGCACTTTTACGGGAGTTACGGCCGTAAACGTAAAACACGGGTTTTACATGTTAATCAATGGGACTTAAAATTCAAGAAAAATTAATTTTCGTACCACAGTGTTCAAGGGGTCTATTTATATGTAAAAAGTGACGTACTTTTCGAAAATCAACTTGTCTTGGTCGTAAAATTATAATTACGGGCTTCAGGGGCAACAAAGATATTTTTGACCACTACCTTACGTCACTGAATTGGCTATGACAATTCGAAAAATTATTTTTTCCAACTTTAACAAAAATATTCAAAAACTGCATAAAATTTGCCATGGATTGATGTCTATAACATTAAGTTTGCGTAAAGTATAACGGCAGTAGCGCTCGCGAAAGTGGCAACAGTAAGCAATTTTTGTTCATGGCCGTAAAATTAACATAGGCTATATGGGCAAATTGGCAAGTTTTTGACCGAATATTATAAAAGTGACGGATCTTATGTAAAATGATACCCTCTTTTCAATAAAACTGCTCTTGAAATCGATATATCAAATTAGGAGTCGCCATAGGCAATTTGATCATGTGGCTATCTTATCTCCCATATAAATAGCATTACAAGTGGTAGAAAGTGCTTAATAACGCAAGTCTGGTGCAAAATTAGGAAAAATATACAAGGGCGTGACCCATCATTTTTTTGGTCATTTTATTAGAATCAGGCATTAAAATTACTATTATATCAAGAAAATAGTTTTTGCCCATAAGCCCCTATATAAACACAGAAAAGTTCTCCAAAAATCGTTGAAAATGACACATTTTTTTAACATTTAACGATAAATGTAAAAAAAAGTTAAAAGTAAGAAAGTTAGAAGGTGGCGCCTGGCAAACTTTTTAAAGGTGACTATCTTACACACCTTTCCATGTGCGTATTTTAAAAATCAGATTATAATTTCTATTAGAAAAAAGCGCCTGCAAACGGGTCCAAAGATAGCAGTTTTTCGTTTCTGTAGGCTAGCTAAAAAAATAAAACTCATAATGCACTACATCAGGATTATTGCATTTTTGACGCTCTACACGCTGGTAACCTTAAAAATGACATAGCTTTATTTTTCAAGGCGCTACAGTCGAAATAGCAGTTTCGAAGGGGGTCGAAAGAAGGGGACCCCCTTCTTTGTTTTTTGGGCAAAAAATTTTTGTCCCGTATTTTCATGTTACACATGTTTTTATGTCATTTTTGGGGCCCCTATCACGAATCTAAAATAAGTTTTTCAAAATTGCAAATATTAAGGTCACAGTGCCCATTTTAAAATTTTGTCCTATTAAAATGCATGTTAAATATCTGTGACGTTGAAGAGCCAGTAAGTCAATTAATTCTGCAGATACACACAAATATGCAGGTATCAAACATACTTTATTTTTGCGTCTTCTACTTACATATACGTCATTATAGCACGTAAAAATGAAAAAAAAAATAAATTTAAATACCTGTTATTATATACGTATAAGCATAGTTATGGAGCACTCGTTATCGGCTCACAGAGCCATGCCAATTTATGGAAATTAGGACCTACGCTGACATTAATGCTTCAAAAAGAAAAGAAAAAGAAAACGACAATCTTGTTCCCGGTGAAAAAGTACCATAAAAAATGCAGCACGTAAAACCAATCACACTATCCTCCTCCCCCCCCCCCCCCCCCCCCTCAAAAAAAAAAAACTTTAAAACATTACACACACACACACACACACAAAATAATGGTCATTTCCATGTTATATAAAGAGTAAGTTCAGTGGTTACAACATAGCTTCTTCAGTGTTAGATAATGAGATGAACTGTTCATAAACTTATATATGATGACACAAACACCTTCTGTAGCTCCTCAAATTCGTGTGATCATCCTGCGAGATATGCAAATTTTCTCGTATCTTTTACGTTACGGCTCTACTATAGTACAGTTGTAGCGGGTAGCATAACTCGCAGGATGAACACAAGTTTGCGGAGCTTCCATGTCATTACGCAAGGTCTTTGTGGCATTTTATGTTCACATATGAACAGTTGTTCATTATCTAACAGCAAGTTTAGGAACAAAATAATGTTATATATTTTCTAGCGTAAAATAATAAATTAACTGTAAATTTGTTTGCGTTTTTTTTTTTTTTTTTTTTTTCCCTTATAAAGCCCTGAAAGCTTTCAATTGACTTATAAAGAACCATTTCTCAAACCTGACTTTAAGCGATTTTGGTCACATCCGATTCCGTTTCTATACTTACTACTCATCCGTTGAATATTGAAACGGAAGCAGATGAGAGCCTGCCTGATTGCTCACGGCCTGCTTACGGCCTCAAAACAGTTTTTCCGTTATTAGTCAATATAATGGCTCGCTATATTATTTTTATTTTGTTCTCAAAGTTTCTGTACTTGCAGGATTTCTTTCGAAAAATAAATATGCAATTAAATATGCAAGCTCATTTTCATAAAACTTTATTCAATACAGCATATCATCAATGATATAATATATTAATATTTTACAAAAAAAAGTAATACAATAACATTTTGTACAATATTAGTATTTTTGTTGTTCTTATTTAGCAATATGCGTAAATGAAAATGTAATCTTTTATTTATAAATCCACATGATTTTTTTTTTTGTTTTTTTTTTGAAAAAAAAAAACTACTTAAATGTCGCAGGCTTTTTCTTCAATGTCAGGTAATGAACAACTGTTCATATGTGAACATAAAATGCCACAAAGACCTTGCGTAATGACATGGAAGCTCCGCAAACTTGTGTTCATCCTGCGAGTTATGCTACCCGCTACAACTGTACTATAGTAGAGCCGTAACGTAAAAGATACGAGAAAATTTGCATATCTCGCAGGATGATCACACGAATTTGAGGAGCTACAGAAGGTGTTTGTGTCATCATATATAAGTTTATGAACAGTTCATCTCATTATCTAACACTGAAGAAGCTATGTTGTAACCACTGAACTTACTCTTTATATAACATGGAAATGACCATTATTTTGTGTGTGTGTGTGTGTGTGTAATGTTTTAAAGTTTTTTTTTTTTTTTGAGGGGGGGGGGGGGGGGAGGATAGTGTGATTGGTTTTACGTGCTGCATTTTTTATGGTACTTTTTCACCGGGAACAAGATTGTCGTTTTCTTTTTCTTTTCTTTTTGAAGCATTAATGTCAGCGTAGGTCCTAATTTCCATAAATTGGCATGGCTCTGTGAGCCGATAACGAGTGCTCCATAACTATGCTTATACGTATATAATAACAGGTATTTAAATTTATTTTTTTTTTCATTTTTACGTGCTATAATGACGTATATGTAAGTAGAAGACGCAAAAATAAAGTATGTTTGATACCTGCATATTTGTGCGTATCTGCAGAATTAATTGACTTACTGGCTCTTCAACGTCACAGATATTTAACATGCATTTTAATAGGACAAAATTTTAAAATGGGCACTGTGACCTTAATATTTGCAATTTTGAAAAACTTATTTTAGATTCGTGATAGGGGCCCCAAAAATGACATAAAAACATGTGTAACATGAAAATACGGGACAAAAATTTTTTGCCCAAAAAACAAAGAAGGGGGTCCCCTTCTTTCGACCCCCTTCGAAACTGCTATTTCGACTGTAGCGCCTTGAAAAATAAAGCTATGTCATTTTTAAGGTTACCAGCGTGTAGAGCGTCAAAAATGCAATAATCCTGATGTAGTGCATTATGAGTTTTATTTTTTTAGCTAGCCTACAGAAACGAAAAACTGCTATCTTTGGACCCGTTTGCAGGCGCTTTTTTCTAATAGAAATTATAATCTGATTTTTAAAATACGCACATGGAAAGGTGTGTAAGATAGTCACCTTTAAAAAGTTTGCCAGGCGCCACCTTCTAACTTTCTTACTTTTAACTTTTTTTTACATTTATCGTTAAATGTTAAAAAAATGTGTCATTTTCAACGATTTTTGGAGAACTTTTCTGTGTTTATATAGGGGCTTATGGGCAAAAACTATTTTCTTGATATAATAGTAATTTTAATGCCTGATTCTAATAAAATGACCAAAAAAATGATGGGTCACGCCCTTGTATATTTTTCCTAATTTTGCACCAGACTTGCGTTATTAAGCACTTTCTACCACTTGTAATGCTATTTATATGGGAGATAAGATAGCCACATGATCAAATTGCCTATGGCGACTCCTAATTTGATATATCGATTTCAAGAGCAGTTTTATTGAAAAGAGGGTATCATTTTACATAAGATCCGTCACTTTTATAATATTCGGTCAAAAACTTGCCAATTTGCCCATATAGCCTATGTTAATTTTACGGCCATGAACAAAAATTGCTTGCTGTTGCCACTTTCGCGAGCGCTACTGCCGTTATACTTTACGCAAACTTAATGTTATAGACATCAATCCATGGCAAATTTTATGCAGTTTTTGAATATTTTTGTTAAAGTTGGAAAAAATAATTTTTCGAATTGTCATAGCCAATTCAGTGACGTAAGGTAGTAGTCAAAAATATCTTTGTTGCCCCTGAAGCCCGTAATTATAATTTTACGACCAAGACAAGTTGATTTTCGAAAAGTACGTCACTTTTTACATATAAATAGACCCCTTGAACACTGTGGTACGAAAATTAATTTTTCTTGAATTTTAAGTCCCATTGATTAACATGTAAAACCCGTGTTTTACGTTTACGGCCGTAACTCCCGTAAAAGTGCGTATGGGGACGTAAAAATTTAGTAGTAAACCTTTGGTTGGGAGGTCATCCCCCACTCCAAGTCCCAGCTTCGAACTCGTGTCATGATAGAATACCCTCCCTTGTAAGATATCAATTTTTAACCATGCTTTGAAAAAGAGAGTCG
>OX439128.1:17581629-17660923 GCA_949318235.1 Ecdyonurus torrentis | reverse complement strand
TAAGATATCAATTTTTAACCATGCTTTGTGCTGCAATTTATTACTGTAAATCATATAAATTCTCAACAAATAATATTAATATGCTAACAGCAGTTACAGAGTTAATTGTTCTCTGTTTTAAAATTTGGTAATGCATTTTATTTACTGACTCTTAAAAATTGTCATATGTTCCTTGACGTTGTCTAAAAAAAACCTGAAGACAATAGTTGCAAGCTCGTAAGCTTGAATTCGTAATGAAGACTCGAAGCTTCCCTCTTAAATCTACTCGCCTGCTTTCCTGTCCTTAAGTTGACCCGACGATTATAAACTAACCAGTCTTAACTTCATTAAAATAACGTTAAAAAAAAAGAAAGCATTGCAAAACTATTTTAAAATAGAAAATTATATAATATAATAAAACCATTGTTTACATATACATACAGTACAAAAATATATATTTAAAACAATTATTTACACAAAACAATTGATTTATCATTTTAAATTGTTTCAGCTTTATGTATTATTGTATTAAAAGGACAATGGGAAAAATATAATGAATATTTTATACTTTTACAATTATTCATTTTATGTTTTGTTTCAGAGATTTAAAAGAGATTTTAATCTACTCCTGCTCGTTAGCGATGTTTATCTGTGATGGAACTTTATACTGGTTATTTTACTGCTTCATATAATATTTATTTATAATGTTTGTTTTATTTAATTTAAAAAATATTTAAATGATGTTTATAATGCCTACTAGGATATAACAAATAAAAAAATTTAATAAAATTTTAGTTTAATTTTATAATGCATTATAAATAATTATGGTTTTTGTTTTAAATGGTCTTATATACTTATGACAAATAATTAATATCTTTATCGTTATAATAGTAGACTTTGAGCTATCTCCCTCTCTGTTGTCGTAAACCCAAAAAAATAATGCAAAACACTACTGTCATACTGTACAGTACATAAAATTTAAAAACCACAAGATTCACAATTTGTTTGTTTTTAATTAATGCATAGCTTTGTTATTTTTACTCATGCTAACGTTTCTATAGAATATAATATGTATATGTACACACATACTTCTAAATTACTTCCATTGCCTGTAAAGTTGATGCCAAATATAGTTCCTATATATTAACTACATGATATATTTTTGCACAATGGCTATATATAAAAAATTGTTAACATAAAATATATTTTTCGGATCAACTAGTTTTATTTTGTCTGTGTTAAAAAAAAATGCTCTACAGTATGATAAAGTTTAATTTTCATGTATTGAAATTTCCTTATCGCATGTAATAAAAATTATTTTGAAAAAAAAAAAAAAAAAAAAAACCTTCTATCTGTGCATATGTAATGGAGCGTATATTTTCATAATCAAATTTTTGCTGACCGATTTGCTTGTAATTTATTTCTATAGAAGCACATCTGTTTTTATGTTTTATACGTTGTCAAATCAATCCACAGTAACTTTTCTAAAAAAAAAAAAATAAAATAAAAAATAGTGTAGTAAAATGTTTAGTAGAAATCGTATATAAAATTTAGCTGAAATTCACATTTTATTCTTTTACACTTGTGCCTCTTGCTTAACAATTATAAAAATTATAATCTTGATACGAAATTACAAGCTGAGACAAAGTTTTGGGACAAAGTAGTTAAAATTTTACATTCTTATGTGACAGATAACTGCCATAAAAATAACCAGCTACTCAAGAAAGCTTCGTTGTAAGTAGAAATATAAAATAACAAAATATTTAACTTAAATGTTATTATAAGCATAAATTATGAAAAACAGCTATTATATTCTTATAAGTAGACAAAAAAACTACAATAATTTTTTTTCTTACAAAATATATTATGTAAACAGTTGAATTAAGAATATTAAAAATGACGTTAACGTCTAATTGCCCAATTTTTTATTTTTATTTATCTTTATCGCTGTGCATTTAAATTCTTGTTTTATTTGAATATACCACCGCAAAACGTAGCGTTATAAAATGAAAAGCAAATCACGGTGTAACAAAACTAAAAACCTAATCAGTGCATTGAGAATCGTTTGTATATACGAGAAGAGAACAAAATTTATAAAAATATTTTATTACTTTTTTTTTTTTATCCAAGTTGGGTAAAATTTAATTTAAATTGTAATATATATAAACATGTATCTAGCGTTAACGGTGACAATTTGGGTCACATTTTTTTTAATATGTATAATATTATATATTTTTTACATTCATATTTAATATTTCAGTTTGCTCAATAAAAGTATTAAAAGTACTGCATTACATTTATGCTCTACTTCCCGTCATATTTTAATTAAAATATATAAATTTTTGCACCGTTGCATTCAACAAAAGAATTAGTTTGTCTGAGTGAGTGTATCTTTGTCTTTTGCATTAGTCTTGTTTTGTGATGTTGAGCTCTCTCTCTCTCTCTCTCTTCTCTCACGTTATACCTACGCTAACTCTTAACTACTGTGAGTAACGTGAATTTTATAAACATGTTTATTTTAACCTCAAAGATGACATCAAAATTGTGTGCAGTAATTCTGCTTCTTACTTTAATAATTACATTAATTTATTTTAATCGTGGCAATATATATATATATATATATATATATATATATATATATATAATATATATATATATATATATATATATATATATATATATATATATATATATATATATATATAATATATATATTTATAAAAGCTTGAAATATTGAAAATGTACTTGAATAAAAAAGTTCAGGCAACAAATCTTTAGTTCAAGAGTTGTTATAAAAATAAATACCCTAAAAAGGTAGTAGCATTGTATTTAGAGTATACTGTACTTACAATGGTAGTAGTCCTTCTAGAAAATAAAACTATGTTAGCAATAATATTTAAAATTGCAAATATACATCTTGAAGTGTTTTTTAATGCAATGTAATTTTATTTTTGCATATTTATTTTCTTTTTGTTGCGTGAAATAGCTTTAGCAAGAAATATAAAATTATTTTATTCCATCATTTCTTTTTTGTTTAAATTTAAAAGTTTAGGGGTGGGGGCTGATAAGAGTTTACAACATTGTTGCTAAAACAAATATTTTTGTTTTGACTGTACAAATTATACACCTTGCCCAAAAAAAATTTAAAAAATAAAAAAAGATCAGAGATTTTTACAACTGAATGCATCTCAAACAATTTTTTTCCAGATAAACACTAAAATTGTACAGGTGATCAATATGTTATTGAATTTAGTACGTGTGAAATTTTATTGCTTTAATTTTATTAGAATCCGAGAATATAAGTTGCTTCCGGTTAAACATCCTCTCACTTTTTTTTTTTTTTTTTTTTGCAATGGTGTATTTTTTTTAACATACCAATAACAAGTAAGAAGTAATATAAATAAAAAAATAAAGTATACAGATTCTAAGTTAATTATTTATATTTTTAAATTAAATTTATAAAGTTAGTAATTAATAAAACATTAAAAGCATAAAAAAATATAATATATATCATATATACATGTATATACATTAATTAGAGTATTTTAATATTACTGCAGTAGAAACACAAATCTAGATCTGCGATATTAATATTTACACCACAGAAGCCAGAAGCTCATTGAAACCGTGGTTCAAAACAAAATGAAATATAGAACACAGTGACATATGAATAAAAAATTGTTTGTATAGCATATTTTTCAATTAATATAATGTACTCTATATAATGTAGTATGTACAGTATATGCATTGAGATGAATTGCAGGAAAATTTATATCATTGATATAGGAACTCTGAAACATAAAAGTAACAAAAAAGCGCAAGAGGAATTATAAATTTGTTTGTTCAATAGTAATTATTTACATCTGTGGCTCATGTTTCCCGCAAATATTTTTAAGTAACAAAATATATGTATTTAACAAAAAAGGAATTTCATATATTTTATTAACATGATACACCATGTGAGTGTATTTTTTATATATGATCTGTTTTAATTTTACCGATGAAAAATAATATTATTTTATAAGAGATACAACTAAATATATATTTATATTTTTAAATAGTTTCATTACTGGCTTACATTATTTTTCTGATATTTTCCAAGAAACTATAAAACGTTAATAATTATTTACTTTAATTTAAATAGTTTTTTTTTTTAATAAAAATATAATATTTTTTGTTTTACAATATTTCTTTAAATACATATGCGTGCATTTTGCAAAAAGAGATAATTTTATATCTAATATTCAATGTAGAAACTAAAATTGTTTTTGTATTTCTTAATTCTAATAAAAAAATCGTAAAATATAAAATAAATAAAAAAAAAAAAAAAGAAAAAAAAAGACGAGAAAAAAAACGCACACATTAGATTAAGTTAATTTCTTTAAAGAAAACACATTTCCTTACCATAATATATTTTTATAATAGATTGGGTAAAAAGCTTCTTTCTGACTCACTAACGAAATTTAAAGTCTTTCATACGATTCTAATAAGATTTTTTTTTAAACGTATAAAACTTTTTTTTTTAAGTTACCTCCCTTGAGCTGCAATTTCTCGTGGGTAATTTGATTACCTTTGCAAGATAACACGTTTATAGTGGATTTTCCATGCAAAGTGTGGCTTGTTGTTGGGTCATGACTATAGTACATACATCCCTCTACTCTCCCTCTTTATATACTACACACTAGAGAGGGGAAAAAGACCTCTTCTTGACTGTAACTTGAAATTACTATTGTAATCAACAATTTTATTTAATTTGCTGCATACACTGAATTCATTTTACACTCTTAATTAAATTTTAATGGTAATATTGTGATCTACTGTATGTGTGTAGTATATCGTTTAGTGTGCGTGTGTATTTGTGTGTATGTGTGTGAGAGAAAAAGAGAGAGAGAGAAAGAGAGAAAATGAAATTTTCATACAATAAGTGAAAAATTTAAACGTGTGTATAATACAGTTTGCAAAGATATTACATATAAAATGTAATTTTACAGCAATTTTACTTGTGTGTTAAATGCATTATAAGCGTAAGTAATTCATTTACATGTTAAAACAAACGTATGTCAATGTAATTATAATTTGTTATATTTAACTTCAGTTTGATATATTATGTAAAAAAAATATAAATATAGATTATTTTTTTTTAATTTTTAAAGATATTTAATAGTTGATTAAGTTTATTTTATTTTTGAATTAGCTCCAAATTTTAAATAAACTTTACCATGCAAATTTAAGGCAATGTTGAGCTTGTCTAATTGCATAAGTGCTAACGCCGGAGAGACATTAATTAATGCTGAGCAAACTTGATGGATGAGTGTTTTAATAAATTCTTGTTGCTTTATATAATATGTTTGTTGCAAAATTTCAAAAGTGTATAATAATATTGCAAAAATTAGGTAAGTAATAGAAATTTTAAAAACTAATTTAGAGATTACAAATTATTGTATAATGATAATACAGTATACGTACATGTTGTATTATTAATAAATAAAATGTAACAACAGCGACATTGAAAATGATTTTTACTGTAAAAATCTAATGCAATTCAATCACAGACAAAAAAAAATACAATTTCCAATTTTACGAGACAAAAAAATGATAACAATATCAGCCCTTAAGGGTACTTAAGGTTGGTTGAAAGGTAACTTTATCTATTGGGAACAATATAATATTTGACCCTCCTATTTTGCTTTCATATATATTTGTATGTATTTTTATATATAAACCAATTCTATCCCTTATTGTTACAATCATAAACATTAAAATAAGTTTTTATATAACCGCATATTAAACACATTTAAATTTTAAAACAGTTATAAAATAATTTTACCTCTTTTTTTTTATTTTTTTATTTTTTTTTTAGAAACCCAAATATTAGTCAATGTTTGGGTAGTTTTGTTTGACGTTTGTAAACAAACTTGGGCTCCGAACATGCAGTGTATTGAAACAAAGAGTAGAATCTAAAATAACAAAATAAATGAAACTCGAAATATACTTAAAACAAACTGACTTATATAAGTGTCTGCTCTTGACATTTTAATATTTATTTTTCAAGTAAGACTAATGTTATTACTAAATCAACTTAAATTTTATATATCAAAAATTATGAGTTTTATCCTCTCAAATGGTTTTACAATAAATAATAATAATAACAAAAAGTAACAAAGCAAAATATAATATACAACTATACGATATTATACCCCTCTAAATAAAAATATTATTTATGAAACTAACGTTTTTAACATGAGTATGATGTTTATTTTGTTATTTTTTTTTATTCTTTAAATCATACTTTACTTTCATAAAATTTTGTGAGTGATTTATTGTTTGATTTATAATGTAAATAAGAGTTGGTGTTTTATATGTAAGTGTTAAATAGCACTGAAAAAAAATAATAATATAAAATCCATTAGAGAGATATTTACTTGCAGTTTTTACGTATAGATATAAAATTATATATAAAAAATACTTACTGTTGTTTTAGTTCTATATTTTTAGATTATTTTGTAAAAATTGTTATAATCCTTTGTTTGGGTACTATATCACTTTTAAAAAAAAAGTTTTTCTGTTAGGTACTTTGTAAAAAAAAAAGTAGAACAAAGTTATAATATAAATCTTATACGTGTGTGAAAGTTTTGATTTATTTTATCGTATAACAATTTGTGTTAACCATATGGTTTAAAAATACATTACATGTTATGTAAAGTATGTTATTTTGTACATTGTTATCATTTAAATTTCATGTAGAAATGTAATTTTGCTTTCAAATTATAAGTTATATAGTTTTTGATTTAAATAAAAATTTGGTTTAAATGCATCTGCAAGTATTTGAATTACAAGTCCAGCTTATAACAATTAAAAACGTGTGATGATTATAAAATGCCATAACTAGAAGGAAAAAGGAAAAGAAAAGGGTGGGGGCTATCCTGTATTGTTGCGGTGTAAAAATAATACAATAATTATAAGCATACAATTACCGTAACGTAGTAAGAAGGTGCCATAAGCCAAAAAAATAATTTTATTAACCAACAAACCTCAAAACTATCTTTGTGAGAATATTATATATTATATCGTAATTCCATAGAGCATTTTACGATGAAAATGTAGAAAAAATAAATAAAGCTATTTTATTATTTGAATTGTAATTCGTATAAAAAAATATTTAATATTTACAATGGCTATGAGTTAATATTACATACAATGTATATTTATTTATTTTTGCAACTTCTATTCTTACAATTTCTTTTATTTTGCTCTCTTGTGTTGATAAGTATATACTTTTTTTTTTGTCTGTAGATTTTCCAGTAGAATAGCAGAGTACGTTTTCTTCTTCTTCTTCTTCTTTTGCTCCGACGTCTTGACTTGTATTGTGTTCTTTGCTTCGCTACACTGAAAGGGAAGAGGGGGGCGTTGGGCAAACACCGAGGATGCATGAGCTTTCTTCTCTCTGTTTATTCTAGCTCGCGAAGAACAGAAAGAGAGAGAGAGAGAGAGAGAGAGAGAGAGAGAGAGAGAGAGAGAGAGAGAGAGAGAGAATGAGAAGTCAGGGTTGGTTCTATTCCCCCGCTGCCTGGAGCAATGGTACTAACATACCAGAGTAGTGGGAGTTGAGAGAGAGAGAGAGAGAGAGAGAGAGAGAGAGATAGAGAGAGAGAGAGAGAGAGAGAGCCTTCAGGACAAAAGCAAAAGGATCCTTATACAGTTTTCACAAGAACCTTAAACTCATACCAAAAACGAGGCAAGATTAAATATACATTCGTCAAGAATAAGGTATATTATAATATGTGTATATATGTGCGAGTTCATATACGTATTATTATATTTTGAAAGAGAGAAAGAGAGTCACCATAAGGAATACGCCTCTAAGCTGTGTAACAATGCCTACATTATTTATTATATTCTCTTACGTGCGTTTCTATAAGAACATATATTTAAAAAAAAAATCATTTAATAAAGTTTTTTATGTGCCATTTTTTTTCCTGTCTTTATTTAGAAATCTAATTGCTTTTTATCCATTATTAACAGCATCAAGTGACTTTAGTGTATTTATACATATTACATACAACGCACAGAGCAAAATATCGTTATTTTTATTTCAATCAAAAAAGCTATTACTTCAACTCATATTTCTCAAACATTTCCTTAAGTAAACAATTTATTAAAAAGTAAAAATGAAGCATTATTTAAATTTTAAAAATGGTTTAAGACCTCATCTTTATAAAATTCATCTTCAAATATACATTTTGGTACTCATTTTATCTAAGAAGAAAAGTTTTGTATAAGTTTTCTTTTTACTTGAATTTGCAGCAGTGGTAGTAGAGTTAACTGCAAGAAGAACAAGAAGAAGAAGGTTTGGAGAAAAGGCGACGAAGAAAAGCGAACCAAGTCTTTGAGATGAAGAAGAACAAAATCTAAAACAATGGGGAGAGAGAAGGAGTGCAAAGTAGGAGAGAGACAGAGAGAAAGAGAGAGGAAGGCATAGATGTAGAGAATAAGTCGCCCGTTCTTCGGCTGCCTAAGCGTTAGTAGAGAGAGAGAGAGAAGAGAGAGAGAGAGAGATAATGAAAACGGGGGCGGGATACTATGAAGCCGAGACAAACGGAGATAAAACCGAGCCGTAGAGAATGGATTAGTGCAAGAGTAGAAAGACGACTTAATCAGCCCTTCCACCTCTCTCTTCTCTTTCTTATATTCTCATCCCAAGAAACCACATAAAATAAGTCACATTTTCTTTTTCAGCAGCAAGAAAAATCAAACAAGAAAGAAAGAGAAACAGAGAAGAGAGAGAGAGAAAGAGAGAGAGAGAGAGAGAGAGAGAGAGAGAGAGAGAGAGAGAGAGAGAACAAAACAAACATATTTTTGCAATTACTTTTTTGTGAAAAGTTGACTTTGTATTAAATGAATATTTCAACAAAGATTTTCATCAAATATTATTATCTTTTTTTCATCATTAAAGAGAATGAATGTTTGTATTAAAATGAACTCTATATGACTGTGAAAATAATATATCAAGTCAAAATTGAAACAATGAATGCAAGAGAGCGAGAGCAAGAGAGAGAGAGAGAGAGAGAGAGAGAGAGAGAGAGAGAGAGAGAAAGAGAATATTCAGAAAAAATAATGAAAATTGATTTTCTGGCAGAAAAAAATAGTATTTTCATTAATCAAATATAATTTGAACAAAAAATATAACTTGTCAAATCTCATTTTATACCAAATTATTATTTTGTAAAAGCAAATAATAATGGAAATAATAATGTCATTGGTTTTATAAAATGTAAATTCATGTAAATAATTTTCATGTACTTATCCGATATTATAATCATGTATAATTTTTTAATGTAAAAAAGCATAATTATAATATAATTTAACAAGCATTAATTATTATTACTAGTCTGCACTTCATCATAATATATACAAAGTTATTACAGTTAACTAAATTTTATGAGAGTTGCCATTTATTACACACAATTTTATGTGAAAACATTACATTACCACATTACGATCAATTATACAATATAACGGTAGTGGAGTGAGAATATATATATTTTATATTTTTATATATTTTTACTGTACGAGTGTAAAATTTTGACACCAATGTATTAAAATATATATAAAATTAATACAAAACATCACGTGGTCATTATTGTTTAAAATAATGAACAAAAAATAACATTATATACATGGATAAAAATTAATTAAATATTATGTTTATTTGTCACCAACAGTTACATTGACTTTTAAAATCTATATTATATTATAACGTATGAATGAATTGTAACTAAAAATTTAAATATTTTATCACAGTTTATTGAGATATAATAGTTTATATTGATATCGATTTGTTTAACAATTTTGAATATTTTGTAATTATTATTATTTGTAATGTGTGTAACATTAGTAGACTTGTAAATGGGAAAATGAATAGATATGTTTTATTTGGTATCTTTCAAATTATTTATTATGTTTAAGAGGTTCAATATCTCCCAAAATTGGCACCTGTATTAGTAGACTTTTTTTAATCAGTTTATTACTACTACGGGACTCTTTCTATAAGAGAATGAGAATTTGTATAATTTTTTTACTCTTTGTTTTTATTTTTTGTTTAAAGGTTAAAGGGATGGTTTTGTGGGGATTTTTTTCTTCAAATATTCAACTGTGGAAATAAATGGAACAATGTTTTCATTTCATTTATTATCCTCTCTCTCTCTCTCTCTCTCTCTCTCTCTCTCTCTCTCTCTCTCTCTCTCTCTCTCTCTCTCTCTCTCTCTCTCTCTCTCTCTCTCTCTCTCTCTCTCTCTCTCTCTCTCTCTCTCTCTCTCTCTCTCTCTTTCTCTCTCTCTCTATGTGCGACTGACATCATTCGCCCACAATAGAAAATAGATGAAATGCTAGAACAACATGAGAACGAAAAGAAAAAAATTGTTTTCTATCAATGAGTGATGACTTTTATGATTTGATTGATTGATGTGTCCATTCATCTTTCTTGTATTTACAAAACAAAAATCAAATCATGTTTTTAGAGAGAAGACCACACTCGAAGTATAATACATAATATTTGCTTTTAGACTATGCACAGCTGTGAAAATAAAAATTTTAACTTTGAAACGTAAATTGAGGAAGTCCAATTTTAAAATTACTTATTGCAAAACTATGAGTAAAATAACAGAGTTATTTTAGCACACTAATACAGTATGAAAATGTAATTTAAAGCGTCAAAAAGATAATATAGAAAACATTGTATAAACATTTTAGGTAAGAGAACTATAACTATTTTACACCTTAGTGATTGCTCCTTTTAAATTATATTTTATAGTTGAGTGAAATGTGCGCATGTCAACGCGTGTTTCATTTGCAAAACTTACACAGAGTATAATTACTGTATAATGTTATGTTAGATATATTATAGATATATATATATATAGAGAGAGAGAGAGAGAGAGAGAGAGAGAGAGAGAGAGGAGAGAGAGAGAGAGAGAGAGAGAGAGAGAGAGAGAGAGAGAGAGAGAGAGAGAGAGAGAGTAGAGTTCGGTGAGGCGCGAGATTTTACGCGTGCTGGAGCGTGTTTTAAGTTTAGCAGCAGCGTGTTTTAACTAACTAATCTTGCAGTAATAGTAAGAGGAAAGCCCGCGCGCGCATATATAATATACACACCAAGCACCCCTCTTATCTCCCGGCAAATTACAACTAATTAGCATCACTGGGTGACATACAAACTGAACAGAAAATCAAAGTAACTTTCTTCTTCTTCTTCGTCTTTTAACATCCCTTTATGTACTTAAGAAAAACACTAACTTTTGGTGCTTTTTTTTAACCATAATTACGATTATGTAATTTGATAAAGCTATAAGTATTATTTTGTTTTCTTTTATCCAATCATTGTAATGAAAAAAAATCATTCTATTGAAAATCAGCTGTCTGAAAATCAAAACACTTTATGTGAAGAAAAAAGGTTCCGCGCAAGATGGCGAGTATTATGCATCGGAACCTATGCCGGTGCCTGTAAACTTTCCTATTGTGCCGTTAATTCTTGTCTTTCCGTCTTCCTTTTAACCACTACTCCTTTGTAAACCTATTGTCTTCGTTTTCCACTGATTTGTTACTACTAGGCACCGGCTTCATAGTCATTAAATCCATCTTTATAATCGTTCACCACGTGGAGTGCGTACAGAGGAGGACATATTGACCATAGGTCATAGTTAAAGTGAAGTGGAAATAGTGTAGAGGCCGATCGGGCGATATAGTTTCGGGGCTTGTCTGCACACATATACTACGGATCTTAGATGTGGACGTCTTCGGCCCGGAATTCTTCATAATCGGTTACTGTTCCGCCAAGAAAGACAGAATGGTTTACATCTCGAGGAGGAGCCTTGACTGGTCAAATTGCTAATAAGGCAGTGCCGCGACTGAATTACATTCATGTGCATGTGACCCCACGTCCCACGGCACATGAAAGCGTGGGCCAGTAAAAAATGTTATCAATAAAAAAAAAAAAAAAAAAAAAAAAAAAAAAACTTTATGTGAACCATTCTTTTACCTCTGTTCCTTGAACTTAAATAAAAATAATATTGAAACAAATTTTTACACTCGCAAAGTTATTGTAAAGTTTTAAATATAAAAATAATTCATTTTTACTAATATTTTAAGGAAAAAAGTTAAATAAAGCTGACATTTTTTTCTATACTACATCATATAAAGTAAAATACACATTTAATTTTATTATCTTTTAAATTAAAAAAGATAACAAATAAAATGCAAATTGAAATAAAAAATAATAACAATTTTTCTTAACCCCTATGAATTGCTTTAAGAACCTTTCTCCAATTCTTTTAAAATAATTGAAAACTTGGCTTCCGAATACAGTCTTAAAAATTAATCTCAATTTGAATACTCAAGGGGACGCTTTTCTTATTTTATATCTACTTTCTTTCTAACTGTTGGAGTCTATAGAAGAACTTCTCACAATTTGATACAAAATTTGTTTTAAAAAAATGCACTTTAAAAATTGCATTTTTATTAGCTTTGTATGGAAATTAATAGACTTCATTGCAACCCTTTTTTCTCTCTCTTTTTAAAAATCCCTCAAAGCTGTTTCATATTAATAGCTCTATCAAAAATAATTATTATATATAAAAAAAAATGCAGTAGATGAGGAAAATTTTATTATTATATATTAAAATTTCAAATTGTATTAAAAATAATTTTATTTCGGTTGAATAAACTAGAAATGGTGCATGTGTATTTAATATTATACAACGGAAAAGAAAATTATTTTATGGCATTTAAAATAAAGTTTGTTAATGCAGTGACATGAATATAAACATTTTTCTTTGCCAAGCGTTTTTTATTAATTTTTTTTTTTCTAAATTAAAAAAAAAAAGAAAAGTTTTAAGTTAAATAAATAGAGACAAACTGTCATCTACAATACAATGCGCTTAAGTGCATTTGAAATGCAAATCCTTTATTATTATTATTATTACACTCAAGAAATCTTTTAACCACATTTAAGTTATAAAATTGTATAATTTCAATACGATAATATATATATATATATATATATATATATATATATATATATATATATATATATATATATATATATATATATATATATATAAGAGAATAAATGTTCAATATTTTAAGAAAGTACATACAATTATAGGAGGAAGTTGTAAATACACCGGTAGTTAAAGTGTATCTAAGTTTGCAACATTAGCGATGTGTCACCTAGATTAATGTTAAAATATGGAGCAGACGTGTAAGAAGGTAACAAAACTATACTTTATACAACTTAAGAATCCCTAAACCAACAATTGATAATTATATTAAAATTTGAACTTAAATAACAGTGATTTTCAAATAGCTGAAGTTATGCTCTTTGGTACAACAGATTCTGTTGTAAAGCAAAGACAGAAAGGATTAAAGTAAGCAAAAACAAAGTTGAAACCTTCGTTTGGAGAAGAGAGAAGTAAAGAAATGAAATCCCTAATGAGCAAACTACCCTTATATTATTAGACACAAAAGCTCTTTTTTATCACAGTTTACACTGAAATATTAAATAATGAAAAGAAAAAAATCTCGAGCGTCAAATGGTAATATTTACTTTTAAAATTTAATCTTACGAATGAAACTTAAGAAAAGTGACATGAGCAACTAATTTAAAATTTTATTTATCAATTTTGGTTCGTTTTAATGTAATAATATTTATAAAAAAAAATTAGAGAGTACGTCATCAAATTTAAGAAATTAACTTAGTTTTTTAAAATAGTATACGTATTGAATTTTAATTTCTAATTATTATTTACACACTTTTAAAATCGTAAAGAAAAAGAAAAATCCAAATCACAAACGTAAAATAAAATAATTATGCAAATGAAAAGTTTGTAAATTATTTAACAAATAAAAATAATTTTCCAAAGTCATTGAAATAAAAATAAATTATATTATAATTCAAAATGTTCTGATAAAAGTTTATGATAAAAAAATATTATCAGTTCATAAAGTGAAATGAAAAACAAGTATCATAAAGTTGCCAACAACTACAGCATTATATATAAAGAGAGAGAGAGAGATAGAGAAGTCAACAATTTTATTTCATGTTGTATTTGCAAATGAAATTGAGTTGTGTTGAGTTAGTAATGTTTACGAGCTCGTTGCATACATAATGTATTTCATTGTTATGCAGTATATATAATAGTCTTGTTTACCGCACTACACTGCAACAATGCAACGCTTTTAAAAGTAACAAAAGTACTAGAAACTTGAAATAAGATAAATGTTAAATAAATAATTACATCTTGGTTAACGTGTATATCATTTTATACTTAATTGAAGATACTTAATGTTGCTTTTACAAGCAAAATGCCCTACAATACAGTATAGTATGCATATTTTTTATTTACAGTATTATTATTACTATATTTTTTGTTATGTACTTATTTTAATTTATAACTTTTAATTTATTTTCCATGTATTCAATACAATACCTGCAATTGAGATTTAGTTTTTAAATTACAGATAAAAATGTAGCAAAGATTACAACGTATTGTATTATTACTGAGAAATAAAAACTGTATAAAAAAAACTTATACAAGTAATGCATAATATTTGTATGAAATTATAAGTTAAACTTTAATATTGAACAATCTTTGTATATTTAACAACCATCAAAAGCTTTGGGCTTAAATCTGTGTATGATGTCACTGCTTAAAGTCACGTTCGTCACGCGTGCAGTCACGATTTGTCAGTTGCTTGAAATACGTGTCTAATAAACGAGAAGCTGGAAATAAAATCTATTGAAATCCTGTTTGCATCTGCTGCTCATAAATTTTATTTAAAACATTAAGAATCATCATTTTAATGTACCATACATATTATTGTTTCTCTCTCTCTCTCTCTCTCTCTCTCTCTCTCTCTCTCTCTCTCTCTCTCTCTCTCTCTCTTTCTTTCTCTCTCCTCTCCTTTTCTTATTTATAATACATAATTTAAAAATATAGCTTAAAGGTGTTATATATTATACAAATTGTTCAAAAAATTTGTTGTTTAAGATGACAAGCCTTAAATATTTTATTTTCCACTAAAATGTTCAACATTGTTAAATTTCATATCACATTTTATTTTTCTTTAGTTTTTGTCTTTGAAGAAGCGTCCTTGTCATTCGGAAAATTCATGTTATTATATACATTCTTTGCCTTACATTCGCAGGAATTTCAAAACGACATTAAAAAAAAATCAAACTCACTCTGGAAAAAATATATATATTATATAATATATATAAAAAATAAAAATAAAAGCATTACAATAAAATAACAATTAAAATTCAATACAATTACAAATTTAAAACACAATTATATAATAAAACCATTAATAATACACCCTTATCATAATAATATGAAAATATATTAATTTTAAACCAAAATTTCATAATAATATTATAATATAAATATTAATGCGATTAAATTTCTCCAAGCGAAATCTAATTTATAAAGTTGTTTTGTATAAGTATAAAGGAAAATTTCACCCCTGCTACCGCAATTTGATACCGCGGCAAATAATTTTGATACAAGAGGTGCGGTGCTTGCTTGATGTTTAGCGCCACACCTGGCACCTCCTTGCCTTCTCATGTCGCATCTTGGCTACAACTATACAAGGTAGATATTAAAGCTGATAAATTACGAGAAGAAAAGCAAGCATATTGTTTTCTAAAATGAGTTACATCCTGCTTATCTCATTTTAACAGGAAAATGCTTTTTCTTTTAAACATTGAATACGGAAATTTTGTGTGGTAAAATTTTAATATTTTGCTCGAATTTATTTAAACCAAATAATTTCATTATATTATATATATTCTATAAAATATTCTTATATAATTTACTTATATAACAATTTATAATAAATTTAAATTGCCATAAAATTATTAATTAAGCTTCTTAGCATACTTTATCATATACCTTCATTATTATATATGTTTAATTTTAAAAGAGTAATGAAGTTCCATTTACATATTAACTTATTTGTTCTCTTAAAGTTTGTAACTTTCTAAAAATATTTTAATTAATAAATAAAAATTATCTAAGTGTTGGTTTGAAATTAATAGCTTTGTTTTACTCGTTCATGTGTTAAATACTTTTTTTATAGTGCTGTTATACGTATAATTATTAAAATTATTATTCTGAAAAAAAACAAAAAAAAAAAAAATTAAAAAATACGATGCTACATAAAGTATGTATTTGTAAGTTGAATATTTATTCCTCTTTACACTTTGTCGAGCATTACTGATCACTTGGATGCCTACCCGAATTGACAGTAATTTTGTTACTTTTACTGCCAGATCAATATAAAATGTTTGATAGTTATTATTTACAAAATTTGACATCTTTTAATAATCATAAGTAAATGATGACTTTTTATTTAATTAGCTCTGCAAAAAATATGACATGATACAATGAATAATAGTGCTTTCAACATAAAGGTATAGAATAAAATACAAACAAAATATAATCGGCAAATTAAAAAAAAAAAAAAAAAAAAAAAAAAAAAAGCATCAACTTGGAAACGAAATAATTATTCTTAATCAACTGAGTACTTTTAGCTGAAGGTAAATCATAATCAACCTCATATATGACTTTAAGGTAAAATTATAGCTAATATTAACACTAATTAACATTGTGATGTGAAAGTCAAAATAATTTGAAATTATTATTATTATAACTGTTAATAAATGGCGTTGCAAACATTACTTCAATTACTTTCATAATTATCATAGTTGGTTAATATTGGTTATCGCTGAACGATTAATTTGCTTAATTAAAGTGGCCTAACATTTTGATTATTGAAAATGTAGGTTAGATATAATCACATCGTGTGTTATAATGGCGTGTACAACCGCAACTGCAGCTCCACCACAAAGTGACTTGGCAAGCAGCTTGTGGTCTTGCATTACTGTGTGCTAGTGCCTGCCTATACACCAGAGCAGGTAACGTTACTAATCATAGAGTCACGAGAATTAAACAAACAATTGAAATGCAACGCTAGTATATAATTTGTTCTATATGACTCTTTTTTTTATAAAAGTAATTTTATGTACAGACGCTGTGATATAAAACTGTATCACGTTATGAGCATACGTATTTATTTGGAATCTGTTATTATTTTACAATAGTGCTCCATATATTTTGCCATTTCCAATGGACAATAGAAAACAATTTTTATATCCCACAATAGTATATTCTGTAAAGTAATACATGGCAGCATTTGCGTTGGATATTATCCCTAAACGATTTGGTTCTGTACGTAATTCACAATGCATTAAATTTTTATGTGTAAAAAAGAAGGAAAAAAGTCACACTTTAATAAGTCGGACTTATTATTAATTTATTATTAACTAGGTTGAACCGTAATTAAACCGATGCAATAAGTATGCCGCACATAGAGTACTTTACTGAAAGGTTAGAACCTTGGCCAGGTTAGCACATTATTGATTGAACCTCCGTGACCTTTGACACAAGTGATCACAATCCTGGCAAGACCCAGAGACCAGCCAAGTCGATGAAAAGTTGAGTAGGAAGCAGAAAACACTGGCTCATACTCGTAAGTCTCTTGGTAAGGAATTGCGAGCAAGTAGACATTGGGGAGACATGACGCAGTGCACTCTAACTAACCCGCAATCATCGCACGCTGAATTTTTAAATAAAAGTACCCTTCATATAAACTTATATATAAGTTTGAAGTCTAATTTTTACATTGTTGCTATAATATTATATAATATATTGGAATAATCTTGCTTATATCAAAATGTGGGTTAATATTAAAAATCAAGAATAAGGGCTGTTTTCCTAATCTAGGCAAGCATTGTATACCAGGAAGTTTTTATAAATTTCTTATCAAATATTAACTGGTAGAAATTTCTTAAGTGTAATTTTTACATATCTATTATTTGAGATAATTAAACTGACATTTATTGTCTTCTTTAAAAATTAAACCATAGTATTGTATCTTTTTATTTATTTTTATTGGCAATGTTAAAAATGTAGCTTGTGAAAAGTAAGTACATGTCTCCGTAAATTTATTCAATAAATTATAATTATTTTGTAACTTAATATATAAATTTTGACATTTTATTGTTTTATTTTATTATTATTTAATATTTAAACTTAAGTTCTAAAATGATTATATTATAAAACAAAATATTAATTTAAATATTCTGAATAACTGAATTTTTATTTTATTTATACATACACACACACACACACACACACACACACACACACACACACACACACACACACAGAATAAAAAAAAGAGCTAACTATAATTATGTTATAAAGTTGTATTATTTAAATAAAAATATACCTTTTTTTTTTGTTACAAGCAAGGAGGTAATTTTCATTGTTTATTTTATTTTTTAAAATTACGTCATATAAAATTTTATATTTTATATTAAATTTGTAACGTTAAGTTTTGTTATAATTTAAGTTAACTTTTGGTGTTTATACATGCATACCTGTGAGAGTTTGAGCGGCTTATCACGTGAATTATGAATGTAATATGCGAGAAGCATTCCAATTAAGTAAGGTGTTGCTTTGGCGTGAGTTGGCAGGTAAGCATCTGGGTCGAATAAACTGAAAATATTGAAGGTGACTCTATAAAAAAATAAAATGTTTATCCATATATTTTAAATATAAATTGTGATATTTTATATAATATAAAATATAATAGGTATGTAAAAAAGTCTCGTAATGCAATATATATATATATAAACTTAGGAACTATTTGTTTATAATATATGGTAAATTTTATTTGGTGTTTATAAAAGTAATTAAAAACGTTCATTTATGGTTTCATAAGCAGACGAATAATGTTTACAATTTGTTTTCACCTAAAATTATTTACTTTGCGTTGCATTGAATTATTTTTTACTATTGTAGTTTTATATGTATTGACAAATAAGTTATTGCTCTCATTGTTCTAGTATCTGTGTGTGTGTTTCTTGGATGTAAATCATTTCAAATACATTTAAATATCATTAAGTCTTTTTCACACTATGCCATGAAACTTTAAATAGATTCTGAGAATTTTTTCCTTGAGAAATATTTTATAAAGTATATTTGTAATTGTAACGACAATGATGCTTTTTTTAAACTTATTTATTTGCATTTATATACATTGTACCGTACATAAAATGAAGAGAGAGAAAATATATACAAAATAATAAAGAAAGGAAAAATAAATAAATAGTAGCGTATAAGTGAGGTATCAACAAAACGGAATAAATGCACCACGCACACAAAACGTGTGATTGTTAATTCTATAAATATATAAAAAAAATTATATCAACATAGTTTTGTGGTGTAATGTAATTTCGAATCAATAAAAGGCTATAAGACTATCCAAAAAGTGAATTTAATCATGGATTTTGAGTACTAAATTTTTATTGAGTTTATTATAATTGCTACATTATATAATAAAATATTACCACAAAACATGTCACAATATACATTATGTATGTGATTATGTATGTTTGTGATAAGCATTTATGACAGTATAAACACCCGTGTAATCATGGCGCAAAAGCCTATATCTGTTTGATGATCGATAACGTCACGTTCGTGCCACTCTGAATTTGGGTATATCTCTATCTTCTTCTTCTCTCTCTCTCTCTCTCTCTCTCTCTCTCTCTCTCTCTCTTAGTATGAAAATCACTTCTCAAGTCACGCTCGCAAACTCACTTGAGAAAACTTGAAACCGTTTTATCTGATTTCGTCGCTTTAAGAAAAAGAAAAAGAAAGAAAGAAAAGAATATTATAGAGGGAAGAAAGAAAAATTTCCACTTTAATTCACTATCGTTAATTCAAAGTTTAAACATCTAGCAATTTTTTCATAGCAAGTTATGACATGCGTAAAATTTGGCTTATAAATCACATCTTAGAAATTTTTTATATGCTCGTAGCGTTTTTTTTTTCTTAAAAAAAAAAAATGAGATAACGCAGTTTATTGCAGTATACTATTTATATGTTAAGTTAGAAAAATTATGCTGCTGCATAATATAATAAAGTATTCTCTACGGCAAAAAGATATGAAGAAAAATTGTAAAGTTTTAAAAGTCTTGGACTTAAGATGCGAAGCACGTTTTACGTGATGTGTGATACATTAAGTCAAAGATCGTGTGAAGCACTACTCTCTAATCACATTGCTATAACATCGTGTGAGTACTGTCTCAATTTATTCTACGTGAATTGTATTCAGGCAATGTTAAGAAGATCAAAATTACGTGTAAAAAAAAATACTTTTAATAACACATACAAAAATCGTATACTTGAACATTGCCAGAAAGTGCACGCTAGTGGAATAAAAATATAATGTTGATAATCAGCAATACTTAATGCTCATTAAAAAGTAGTTCAAACTAAATTGCGATGTGTAGGAACTTTTAATAAATTCAATTTATACATCTCTTTTAACTTTTATTTTTATCATTTCATATTGTAAGTACGTAGAAAATAGTTTGATAATTTAAAGTTTTAATATAAATCGAAAACTTGTAAAACAAAGTCAAATGAAAAAATTGCACCTTATACCTTATAAATTTCAGTGACTGCTTCTGTTTACTCAAAATGCGGAAAAGGAAGTGACCGGAAGAGGAAGCCACGTGATGGTAAAAGTGGGAGGTAGCTCCAGGTAGCTCAAGGTTAGCTTGCTGCTGGCATCAAGTTTTCTCCCACTTTTACCGTCACGTGGTTTCCTTTTCCGGCACTTCCTTTTCCGCATTTTGAGTAAACAGAAGTAGTCATGGTGTAATTGTTAAAATTAACCAACGCTTCCTACCAATTGTTAACATAATATTTTATAAAATCAAACATCAACTAATCCTTCACAGTTTGGTCAGTCCGCCATGTAAAGAGAGGTAAATTGATATCCCTATTGCCATAGGTATGCAGTCAACCTAAAACATTAAATTTCAGTTTAGAATTGAATAGTTTTCAATTTCAATCAGCATTATAAGTTACAGAAAACAAGATTAATTTGATCACTAACAAGATTTAATTAAATTACGTATTGGTTTATCAACATTGTTTTTGTTATGCATAATGAAAACACTATAACAGTATACAAATACACAACATGAAATAATCTGGCTTGATAATAATAATCTCTCTCTCTCTCTCTCTCTCTCTCTCTCTCTCTCTCTCTCTCTCTCTCTCTACTCTCTGTCGAAACTCTCATGGGACAAAACTAATAGAACTACTAGTTTTAATTGATTAACACTAGAAAATTTCTAAAATATTATTGAAATAGCAATTTCAGTATACAATACTATTCATTTTTATTCTTTAGATGAATAAAAAAATATATATGTTAATTTTTAATTATACTCCCGCACCGGAAAAGAATGAGAATGGAACCTAGTTTTAAAACAAAATTGTTTAATCCTTTACCATGTGGTTCCGGTGTTACAGACTTCAATCTTTTGCCTGATTAAGTATAGCACACGTAACCTTAGAAATCTATACAAATAAAATTTAATAACTTTGAGTTTCTTTGTACGATTCATCTATTATAAAAATACAAATTTAATCAAGAGACCATTGAGAAAAATTTATTTACTGTCGACATGGCAAGAGACTTGCATATCATCTTTAATATAAATTTTTTAAATAAAGTATCGGAAAAAATAAAATAAATAAAAGGATAGAAAAACTTCCCAAATTAATGTTTTTTATTCGGTAGTTGTTTGTTTTGTTTTTTATTGTTATTTTATTTTTAATTCAATTATTCAATAAAGATGACAACATTTTTTTTTTTTTTGGGAGTCAAGTTTACTGTATTTGTGATTCTATAAACATTTTTAAAGTTTTTTTTACTTCAGTCATTAAATACTGAAACACTTTTTTGGCTTTAGAAGAAAAAAAATTCTGGTATCGATGTCCTTGTATAAGCCAAGCTAAGCTGAAAACTCTTAAGCCATGTAAACATTGTACAGAGAGCCACATTCTGGAGCCTAGGATAAGAGTTGTGCTGTGGAAGTGCGTACTGAGATGACATCAATAAAAAGTGATTTTTTACTTACCCAGGTATCCAAAGTGTGGTTGACACTAGAAGAACCAATATCAAGTTGTGACACATTCCAAGGTCAATGAAAGCTGTTACATTTGGTGGAATTTCCCCTGTCACTAATATTTCAGGTAAATATGTCTGCAAAATAACTTGCACGTGAGGAGAGTAAGCAGAATGCCCTATGGAGATGAGTATCACCCTCCTTTCTTCCTTTTTAGTGATGCTCCATGCAGTAGACAATTTGAATATAAAACTAACGCAAATATTAGTATACGCTCAATAGTATTGTTATTAAAATATTGGTGCCTTAACTTGCATACACTCATCATAATTACTAAACTGATCGATGTTGCCATAGAAAATACCGTCTGTATTTGCATCCACCATAATATTTAAGGCCCAAATTTGCCATTGCTGTGCGACAGAGGTTAACTGAGTTCTGTCCAAGATGGAGACATTTTTCACTTATTTTCAGAGCAGATGAATGTAAGCACAGAAGGGTAGTTGAGAGTTACATATTGACCTCATATCTTGGGGCTCAGTTGAGAATTAAAATTTTATCTCAATAAAAATTACGTATTGTCGTGATTTTTTAAAGATAATAGTAAGTTATCTTTTATTATTAGAAAAATTATTTTACAAATCTGCGCTATCTTAAAAAGATTATTTTCTTCCATTATTTCAGATAACTTCAAGCCACACTTTAAACAAAATATTAAGAATAAGAATCTTTACTGACCCAGACAGTTCATATAGTAACAATTAAAGTTACAACAAGCATTGGTCTTGTCAAATATAACTTAAAATAAATTTTCATAACAAATACCAATAATAATACAACATACAATGAATTACACATCTATAAGTACATATACTATTAATTAATGAATAAAAACATTATAATGAAGTTTGTAAAAATGTATTATTATCAGTATAATATTCCAATGTTTTATGGGTGGTGGACATTAATACATCGATGATATCTATTTTTGAGTTTTTTTTTATCAAAAAAGGAACCTAAAGTATAATATTCCTTAAAGTGATAAAGTTATGTAATTATAAATTAAACCAAATCATAAGCTTACTGTTAGAATATTAAAATGTGATTGCATCGGCTTGCATGTCTATTACCTACACGTAGCATTATACCTTCGCTGTCATGGTGGACGTGGGGCAGTGTATTTAACAGTGTGTGCGATTTTTTATAGCACCTGCACTTATATCAATAAGATTATATTATATTGAATAGAAGAAGTATGGTAACAGGATGAGCAAGATAATACAATGTGGACACAAATTTACAAATTGGCATTTTATGTTATTTTATATTTTATTACAAAAATGTATATCACAAATCACAATATTAGAAAATACGATATAAATATAAAGCAGTTTTAGTAAATGTTTAATTAGGATTTAGTAAATCCTTACGATGAAAATATTTAATGTTCATATTGTAAACTTACAATGTCAAAGTAAAATACTAAAAGAAGATTTACAGTTTGCCGTCTGTACATGTGACAGTTTCTTTTGTTGCACAAAGTAAATGTAAATACTAGCTGGTCTTCTGTGATTCTTCATGTTGGTGTTCATTAACTTTTTTTGCGACATTATTTCCTGCAATTAAAAACATTACAAAATGTAGAGTAAAACAAGTGAAATAAATTGATGCTATAATTACCTCGTAAAAGATGACGTAAGAGCTTTATTGCAGGAGCTTCAACAAATATGTAAAGTAAGGCTGAGGCGAGCAAAATGATTGGTAAATCACCGAAGTAACCACGAACCTTTAGAAAATAAAACTGTTAAAATTCACTCAAATTGTAGAAATAAACATTTTACTTACGATCTCATAACTGCTATAAAAACTTGTAGTCTGAAATGAGGCAATATATCCAAATGATACTGCTATATGCACAAGGTACGCAGCATAGGTAATTTTACTGAAAGGTTGAAACCCTGGCCAGGCTAGCACGGTATTGACTGGACCTCCGTGACCTTTGACACAGGTTATTACAATCCAAGTGAGACCCAGAGACCAGCCAAGTCGATGGAAACCTGCGTAGAATGCGGCTGACACTGGCTCATACTCGTAGTTCTCTTGGTAAGGAATTGCGAGTGAGTAGACAATGGTGAGACATGACGCAGTGCAAACAAGCCAACCCGCAATCATCATTTGCTGCAATTTTAAACAATATCCTGTTTTTACACATCTATTTTCTCTGAAAGTATTTAAATTTTAAGTTAATTGTATAATATACTCAGCTTTATATAGCTCCATGTAATTTTATAAGTATTGCTCTTTATGTAACTAGTCTAACTTGTAACTTTATATTACCTTTGAAATTTTTAAAGCCTTTTCTTGGTAATTGGATAGGTAATATCCTACGAGAATCCCCACAAGGTATGGAGTCGCTCGAGTATGGGTCGGTAAGTAAATTTCTCTCAACCAGGCCAGTATGTCAAAGTAGCTGACAAATTGGGTAATATTTACATTACCAATTATACAATATTTATTTATCTCCCTATTTGCTTATATATAATAAGATACATATGATATATATGATGCATTATTCATTATGTGTGCATACAAATATCAATAATTTGTCTACTTACTCCTGCTCAACAATGACTGAGCTCCAAGGATAGTTATTGAGGTAGGTGATGGTGAAGGGAATAAAGCAGGAGATTGCAGTGAGCAACGTCATCAACTGCAACCCCACGTTTGGAGCGAAGTACAACGGCAGTAGCACCAGAGGGGACAGCCATGCTAACTGCATGTCAACACTCAAGTACCAAGTGTGGCCTCCACACATCTGCAACACTTCACCAGATTAACCACAGTTACTACAATAAACTGCAGAGTAATAATACCTCATGAGGAAACACGTAGTTGTTTACATAGAGTAGTGTAGTCCACCAATTTGAATTGCAAAAATTAACGAATGCAGTTTTCATCGTTGCCTCCCAACTTGGACCATCCCCCAAGTGAATCAAGAAGAATATGTAGAATAAAACCATTACAAATAGTGGCAAAGTTAACCTGCAAAACAATAACGTGTTAACCACTGTATAGACTACAAAATTGCAAATTATTAATATTTTAAATTCTATTATGCAATAGAGACATTAACTTATATTACTTAATTAGTCATTTATTGTGACTAAATACAAAATTTGCAATTTGATTTTATCATATTTTTTATTTATATTTTTTATATCATAAGGTGCTGTACTGACCTGAGATATCGAAATGCATAGAAATTAATTAGGCTAAATTTACTTCTCTTTTGCATTTCTCTATTAAATACATAATACAACAATAGGCCACTCATGAAGAAAAATGTGTCCACTGCCACAAAACCATTCACTACGGTCATATTAATGGGCTTTCGTAAGACCTGTAACATTTATGTAGCATGTAAGAACATTTCAAAATTATTAAATAACACAATTAAATACATTGAGTTGAATTTGAAGGATTTTGTTATTTCGTAATTTTCTAATAATGCAGTTTTTGCAAATAATAATAAAAAAAAAAAAAAACTATGAGATAGCATGTTATATTTTTCCTATAATACTGTGTGAATATATATATATATATATATATATATATATATATATATATATATATATATATATATATATATATATAATATAATATATATATATAATATAATATAATATAATATAATATAATATAATATAATATAATATAATATAATATAATATAATATAATATAATATAATATAATATAATATAATATAATATAATATAATCATTGCTATTATTTCGACTCCTAAATAAACTTACATTATCTACAATTGTATTAGCATTTGAGAGTGGTGTATATATGAAAGTTTCATAACTGTGACCGAGGATAATCCAAGCCATGCTGAGTACTCTCAAGCCATGCAGACAACCCATGGACTCAGGACGCATGGACAATAGCTGCGCAGTAGTGTTTCGCGCTGACAAAATTGCCAGGAGAAATGACGAATCTGTGTAAAATAAAACAAAGTATGTAAATTAATTGACTGAGGTAATTTTATAATAAGAGTAAATTAGTTTCAAAATATTAATAATAATAAAAGAAAGGCACAATGATTATAATAAACTCAATTATTGTTAAGCAGTAGAAGAAGCTAAACTTGCCTGCATCTGGCTGTTTATACCATGCTGATTTCCAAGAGTCTACCGCAGTGGCAGCTGCAATGACTGCAACCAGAAGAAGGAGCACCGCAGTGATCATCCACGCAGCCAGACCCAGAGGTTCAGTTTTTGTAGCATCGTCAGTGCAGAAGAGAGGATCAGCTAACGCGATGACTAAAGGGGGATCACCTCCTGTGATGGAAGAGAGAAGTAGAGGTCCATACTCCTCAATTAAAAGTTGCACGTCTGTAGGTGAGCACGTGGATGGAGTACAAAATGCAGCTCGTAGCAGCAATTGACCTGCTCGAGGGGTCTGAGGGAAAAAAACAATTAATTAATAAGTTATTCGATTTGATGAATCAATCGATGTTACCTTATGAAATATGTCATTCTTAGCAACACCATGAATATTTCCCCAGTTATGAGACAGTTGCGGTGTAGACTGAGGAATAGATGGAATGTCAGCGACGAATACAACCACTCGGCAATACTGACCATGAAAACCTGGGGATTTTGCTTGAACACACTCTTCATAGTTGCCAAGCTGATCAATATTGCCGTACAAAATGCCATCAGGTATCTTGGTACTTGCGTCCAGCATGTGTAAGGCCCAGAGCTGGCCTTCGAGAGCCGCAGATACCATGAGAGCTGAGTCTTGTAGACATTCTTCACTTATGTTCTGTGCGAGGGTACCTTGGACTAGCAGCAGAGTCGAAAGTAGCACGCTAATTATCAAATGCATGTTCACGGCACAATGATAAAATATTTAAATCAATTAATATTTACAACATACATTGATAACGTTATCAACTGTTATATATGATTAAAATTGATTGGAAATATTGGAGTGACGTATCATTGACGCAGATATACAAACACTCACAAGATAAGTATGAACAGATTTCTAAATCTAGATTTAAAATAATATTGATTCTATTAACGTCGTTATTTTAAAAAAAATGAAATAAATAAATAAAAAGATAAATAAATAAATGAAACAAAATTTGCTTTATTAATGATGCTTAAGTGATACAAATGCTGCAAATTTCAATACATCAATTAAATAAAACTTCTTTATTTAGATTTCACTCTTTCTTCTAACCGAGTTTTTGAGGTTGAAGCTTTACCTAAAATCATGAAAATATTTTTTTAAAAGGGGGAGGGGGGTAATACATTTTTCTAAAACGTTAAAACATTGCCAATAAATTGTATACGTTCGAATAAAAAATCAAAAGAGATCAGCATATTTTGTGTTTTAAATTCTCTGTGACAAATGTACTCTGTTTTGAAATAAAAAAATGGAAAATCATGTTTTCATTTTTTATTTTATACTAACCTGAACGTAAGAAAAGTCTTAAAACTGTGACAGTCGGAGCCTCGACAAAAATATATAACAAAGCAGACAAGAAATATATTATTGGTAAATCACCAAAGAATCCTTGGATCTAAAAAATAAATAACAATAATAAAATAAAAACATAAAAATAATTAAATTTTTTGTTTGGATATGCCTAAAATAATAATAATTACAATTTCATAGTGGCTGTAATATGCAGTATTTCTAAAAGTTGCTATGTATCCATTCAAAATAAAGACATGTATCAGATAAGCATTATAGGAAAGTTTGCTGAAAGGTTGGAACCCTGGCCATGAGAGGATGGAATCAATAGGTCCTGCTTGACCTTTGACACAGGTGACTACTATCCATGTCAGACCAAAAGACCAGCCAATGCGGTGGAATCCTGCATAGAACGCAGAGCTGAGTGCGTCGTACTCGTAACTTAATTGATAAGGAATTGCGAGTGAGTAGACCACGGTTAGGCACACGGCTGTGCAGAGGAACCAACCGAGAATCAAGGATTTCTGAAAATTTAATAATAAAAATTAAATCAACAACTTACGTAATCTGTATTGGAAACTTTGCATATTGGTATAGACATATTTCAAAAAAAAAAAAAAAAAAAAGAAGTATTTTTTAGGGTTGATTATGTTGTTTTAGTAATATAAATAGAAGGTGCATTTAAATTATTATTATTATTTCTTACAGACCTTAGAAATCGTAAGTGGTGTCCCTTGTTTTTGATACAAGAAATATCCAACCACAATTCCTACTAGGTAGGGCGTGGATCTGGTGTGGGTAACTAGGTACACATCTTTAAGAAACTCCAACAAGTCAAAATAACTGAAAGTTGTAAAATAAATAACCCCCGTACGCTGCGACACTAACTAACTAGTTAAACCGTAGTTAAGTTGTTATTTTGATTGTTGCAACAATTAAAAAAAGATAACTAAGGTTTAACTAGAGGTTGCAGCTTACAGCCCTTAAATATTATATACTTTGCATAGTTATAAATTATTATTATTATTTGCTCATAAAAATGTATATCAATAAAACTCTTACTTTGCTTTTACAAACAGTAAAATTATGAATATATTAAAAAGTGGAAATTTTGTAACTTAACTACAGTTTAGCTTTTTTTTTTCCCCATTGCTCATCTCATCATTATAATGTATGAAATAATTTATTAAAAAATTGAGCAACATCGTTTAAAAAAAAAAAAAAAATGTTTGTATTGTAATTAGAATACGAAGTTTATGAAAACAGTACTTGTTTACCATGAACTAAAAGCAGTGGATAAAGTTTTCTTACTATTACATAAATATATAAATTCTAAAATTTCTTGCACGCAGATAGTATCCAGTTGATATACGTATGTACATATGTATGCGTACTTTGTATAAAAATACAGTTTTCGTAATATGAGAGGTGAAATAATATCGAAAATAAAATTATGCTCTAACTTACGTTTGATATACCATGATCGAATTCCATGGGTAATTGTTGAGATAGGTGATGGTGAAGGGTATGAAGCACGAGATAGCAGTGAGCAGCGTCATCAACTGCAGACCCGCGCTTGGAGCGAAGTACAGCGGCAAAAGTACCAGAGGGGACAACCACGCGAGCTGCATGTCCACACTCGTGTACCACGTCTGGCTGATGCACGGCTGCATCATGTATCAGTCAAAATTAAAGTTATCGAGTTTCGTTAATAACACAATATGCACCTCTATTGCTTCATAGTAGTTGTTTACGTAAAGTAAAGTGGCCCACCAGTTTTTTGCACAATTTTTAGTAAACAGAATTGTATTCGTAACTTTCCAATTAGGTCCGCTTCCCACGTGAAATAAAAACACCAAGTAGAATAATATTACGATGATCATCGGCATGGTCAACCTGTACAAGAAAAGTTAAATAGTTTTAATTGCAGCTCAAGTTTTGTTATTTAGAGGCTTGTAGGCTAATTTTTAATTTAATTTATATATGATTTTATTTTGTAATATTTAATGCAAGACTTTGTCTTCTCTTGTTATTGTATTTTACAGTCCTAGGTTAGTTACTACGCCCAAATCTTCAGAGAGAATAATACAACATAAAGAATGACATACGTATTAATATTTGTATTTCTGTATTACACAAAAGGTACATTGCAAGTGAATATATATATATATATATATATATATATATATATATATATATATATATATATATATATTATATATATTAAATATACTTTGAAAGTAACATACTTACCTGAAATAGCGGTAAGCGTAGAAGCTAAGTAATTTGAATTTTCCAGATTTTTTCATATCTCGCAAAAATACGTAGCACAACAAGAGACCACTGAGGAAGAAAAATGTATCAACAGCCACTAGAGCGTTACCAACTGTCATAAAAAGTGGCTTTCTAAACATCTGAAAAAGTTCACATTTACACGCTATTAAACACATCAGAGTAAAATAAAAAATAAATCCAGGAAATATTTTTTCCCTAATAAAAACAAGCATACATCATCTGAGAAAACGGCTGCATTAGAAGTCGGAGTGTAGAAATAAGCCTCATATCTATGACCAATCATAATCCAGACCATACTTAGGGCTCTCAGTCCATGCAAGCACCCCATGGAGCCAGGTTCAGTTTTACATGAAAGCATCTGCGCAGTAGAGCTGCGTACTGACAAGATCCTCAACAGTGAAGAATTGTGCTGAGGCTTCCTCCAGTCTAGCACAGTAGCTACCAGCATGGATCCCACTACGAGAACTACAAGAGCGGACAGTGTCCAGCCTGACCAGCCGAATTGTTTCACAGGTCCTCCATCTGTACAGTACAGAGGATCAACATTTGCAGTGACATTGGGAGGAGGTCCACCCGATGTAGTAGCCAGAAACAGAGGTACATACTTCTCCAAGAGTAACTGAATATCGGTGAACGAGCACGATGAGGGTGCGCAGACTGCTGCGCGCAGTATCAGTTCACCGGCCCTCGACTCCTGAAAATATGCAAAGACACTGAGATGTAGATTACTATTATATTTCCTCAATATGGAAATATCGTGCATTTATAGGCTGAGCATTAGTTTAGCTAAAATTTCAATATGAATGCGCTATATTGCCATAAAACAATAGACAAACATTTAAATATAATTATATATTATATGCACACATTCAATAATTAAATTTGTTTATATAAATTTCATTTTAATTAAATAGTAATCTGCAGTACATTACTGGTCAAAATCAATTATATATTAAGAGTGGCAATTTAAAATCGTATAAAAGCTATACAAATATGTAACTTACCAAAGTTTCTAAATAACTTTCACCTTCAAAGAACAATTTCTTCCAATTATCACTCATGTTCACAGTTAGCTCCGCTGAACTACTAGTTGAAATTTGAAGCATTACACGACAATAAAGACCATGAAAATCTTTTGCTTCAGCTTGAATACATTCTTCGTAATTACCAATCTGATCAATGTTACCGTAGAGAAGACCATCAGGTATTTTGGTGCTGGAGTCTAACATGTGCAATGCCCACAGTTCACCGACCTGAGCCGCGGTCACCACTTTATTGACATCAAATTGACATTGATTACTGACCTCTTGACCTTGACAAGTCAGTAAGAATGAAGCGAGAAGAACCAAAAATATAATCAATTTCATTGTAATACGTGCATTGAGACTAAGTTACTTGGTACAGTTTGAGAGTACAAATCAAGTACATAATTCTGTCTCTTTGTTAAATAATATTATTGATAATATTTTGATATCTTATAATAATCAGTTAAAGATAAATAGTTATGTGATAATCTGTTTTGCTGACGAATTTTGTTATTGAAAATAATCAATTTAATATCATTTGGTACTTCATTAATTCTAATTTATATTCGTATTATTTTCTTCTTCTTCTTCTTCTTCTTCTTCTTCTTCTTCTTCTTCTTCTTCTTCTTCTTCTTCTTCTTCTTCTTCTTCTTCTTCTTCTTCTTCTTCTTCTTCTTCTTCTTCTTCTTCTTCTTCTTCTTCTTCTTCTTCTTCTTTTTTTTTTTTTTCATCCCTTTTGGCTTAATGATAAATACTTACTTAATGTTACATTTTAGGTATTTGCTAAACGTCAGTGATTACTGTTTATAATAACAATGATGTAATTCATTACTCTACTGTGCATTAATTGTAATATATTATATTACTTTTAAATTGCGTTAAAATTTTTGGTTTAAAAATAAAAATGTTACAAATATACCTGCGAGATTTTATGAATGTTCGATATTTCTTAAAAATCGTTTATTTAACCAAAAACTGTCGTTTGAAAGGGGTGGTATTTGTGGGCGATAATGCAAACTAAAATTCTCCTATGTTGCTAACGATTGCTCAATAAAAACTGATTGGCAACAATAATGTTGCGAATAACTCCTAAAGCGGGAAATCAGGTACTGCGGGATTTGACTAAAAAAATTACAAAGAAAGAAAAATCTGAAATATTGCACATATGTGCAATATTGTACATTAGGATATGGTATCTTAAAAAATTAGGGGGTCACCTTGCTAGATTTGAAATTAGGATTTTTTGAAGTTTTAGTCCCATAAGAGCCCATGCTAATTTTAATAATTATTTTATCTCTTATCTGATAGTCACGGGTTCTAAAAATTTTACCATAGGTAGCTGTTAACTTTCAAATGGCCTCATAAAGTTGTGAAGTTTTCTTTTTAGATTACAACCCTTAATTCAATAGAAAAAATTTAAGTCACAAACTCAGTGATTAAAAATAGACGTATGAGTTACAAAATGTGATACTTTTTAAAGCAATTTAAGTTATTAAATATTAGCTCTATTTTTATTATTATTACATTTTTCTCTTCATTTCTTTGCATTTAAATTGTTCTACTTTTATACCAAAGAAACAAAACACTGCTTCCTCTTACAAGTTTTCACAAAAAATATACATTCTCAAGATTTATTTTCTAATATAATAATTAAAACCGTTTTAAGAAATGCCTAGGTCAATAATTTTTTTTAGCTAAGGTCTAGATTTTAACTAGTTCAGTATTAATTTGAAATAATCGTGTATTTAATGTAATAGCTGCTATTTAAAATGAATGATATTTATGGATGATAATGCTAACATTCTCTTGGATATATTTTAGGTTTAGTGATTAAAAATTTGACAATGTTTTTTTTTTTAAATATTTTATCTCAATGATATTAATATGATAACTCTAAGAATTATCGTATTATCTTCAACAATATATTTTTTGCGTCAAGAGCCTCAATCTAACAGACGTTAAGTTTTGTAAGGCACACATCAGTTTGTCTTATTTATACATATTTAATCCTTGGCATTATTATATTATATAACATATATAATTATTTAATTTCTGTTGGATTTTGAAACCAAAGTATAAAATTAATCCCAAACTCTTTAATAGCATAAGAACAAAACATGTTTCCATAACATGCAACGTCTAAGTCAAACTTTATACTTAACATTGCTGCAACAATCAAAATAACAACGCAACTATAGATAACTAGTGGGTAAGTGTTGAAAGTTACGTTAGTCATGTAAGTTTTAATTTGTAAAGTAACTACATAATTTTTCATCAACCATTTCACTGGCCAGTAACAGAAAGAAGAGAAAGTTGCAGAATTTTCTTTGCTAAACTTGATAGAACATATTTTTATATATTTTTGAATTACTGCTGTTTAGCACGTGAAGTACGTGCAAAAATGGGGTATACTAAATTTATCATTGAACCATATTAGAGTGGAGTGTTAAATTGTTATATTATCCCCTTCATCGTTTTAGTTCATAGTCGCAAATCTTATAAACATTGACTTCCTCGGTCCAGACTGCTTTAGAGTAAACTTACAGTTTCGCTGTATGTAGGTTACATCTCAAAGAGGAGCTTAAACTTGTCAAATCGTTAATTAACCGTGCCTAAAAAGGATTATACTATAAGTGTGATCCATGACTCCTTTGCATAATAGTGAGTGAACGATAAAAAAAAAGCTCCTTTCACACAAAATATTAGAGAAGCAATATTTATATACATTTTTTCTTGTGTTTTAGAAGCATCTACAATTATTTTGTTGTTGTTATTTTTTAAAAATTGTTGGGGGAAAAAAGAAGACAAAAAAAAAAGACGTTTGTTTATATAAGAACGACATTTACAAAAGTTTTGTCATGTAATTCAAGTAAAGAAAGAACATCGGGTCAGAGAGATAGCATCACGATGTTGTTTTTTATTTCAGTGACGACGTAAATGAAGGTTTCAAGGGTCTGTTTTGAAGAGCAGTTCAGCTTTATGCAATCGTCACAATGAAAAGAAAAGAAAAAAAAAAAACTCGCGACAATTACATTTCACAAGATAGCTATCATAAAATAAACTTTCTACTTTTTTTTTTACATTTTTTTTCTTTTCTTTATTTCTATTAGATTACTGATGACTCACTTTTTTATTTTCATATATATGAATGTAAAAATACTTTATATTATATTTTTTATAGTAAAATTCTAATATAACGAAGAAGAAGAAAGCTTATTACAAAAGAAACAATTTTTACCAAACGACGTAGTTTAAAACAACGATGTAGTTTGGACACAAACCAAAATTTAATCTTAAATAAAGAAAAATTATTTCCACTTTTTTTCCTCCCTTGAAAGATAAAATTTATTTTTTAATCCAATTTTTTGGATTGCTATGTTATATATATATAATAAGATAAAGAAGAAGAGAACTATCAACATATATAGTAGTACGATAACATAGAATAAAAGAACTATTTTAAATTCTAAATAAATAGCAATGTATTTTATTTTAAAGGAAAAGAAAATCAGGTCATTTTATGCATTGGCATTATTCTTTTTCCATCATATATATATCTTAATCATAAAAAATGCATCGGGATTGAGATAAGAGAAAATAACATCAAAGTACAAAAAATAGCTGATTTTTTTTCTACTTCCAATACCGGAGAGTAACAATATGATTTATGATTTTTTACTGTATTTTATATTATATTACGTCATATTTAACATAGGTTGTTTTTATTTTTGTAAAACACTGTATAATATATATATATATATATATATATATATATATATATATATATATATATATATATATAAATGTGTGATTAAAGTGTATAGTGAATAAAAAGCAATATATTAAGCTTTCTAGATATATTTATTGCTCTAGTTCATATCTGTTATTTTCGCATGAATGCATTTTGTTATACTACTACTGTATCGTTTATATATTATTTTTTCTTTCTCCCTTACATATATAAATTTCTTTAAGTTTTTTTCTTTTCTTTTTTCTTTTTTTTCTTGTCTTATATATATATATAGAAAAAAAAAGTGTTAGAAATTCGAGCAGCATGAACGACCACATAAGAGATCTTCTCATTTCTCTCTTGTTGTTGCTGAAAAAACCGCATAGTGTTCCTTCTCTTTCCTCCTTCCTCCCGAGAGGGTGCAAACTTGCTCGCGAACTTGAAACCTCGTCTTTCTTATTTATTTCCATAGAGACGCCAAAAGAGGACGGATATGTCGCCTACGACTGTCACATACATACGTGCTTTCTGCATTTACAAACTTCAATTCACCTCCTGTTTTCTTTATCCGTAGTCTTAAAAAAATGCAATATTTCTTCTTCTTCTTCTTCTTTTTTCTTACACTCATACAGCAGAATAAATGGATACCAATTGATTTTTATATAAAATATATTCTTTATAAGATAATATTATTTATCGTTTTCTATTTAATTTTAGTTTGAAATTCTTGTTTACTCAATTGCATGATGAATAAGAAGTTGAAAATTATTGTACGAAATCAGACAGCCTGAAATGTTGGCATTCAAAATACATTTTAATTTTATGTCTTGATTTTAATGCAAATTTTATTACTAAAATTTTTAATTTGATACGCTGCTTAATTAATGTCTATACTTAATGTTAAGATATACTGTTATTAAGATTACTTTTAAACTCCCCTAATACCACTAATTGCTCATAACCCTTGAAATTGCAATTTAAAAATGCAATCATCTCATATAGTATAATTATATTAATTTTCCAATGCTTTCAATATTAAGTTTCTGCTGACCTTAATCATCAGATAATTTTTTATTTAAGTATTAAACTTGAGTTAGTTTATGCATATAATGCTGAAATTAATTAACATAAACTTAGAGTATGTTAATTATTTAATTTGTAGTCAAAGTATTAAAAAACACAAATTTTTCTTTTGGATCAACAAAGGCTTTTATAAAAATAATAATAAAAAAGAAATACAATTGGGGAAAAAAAGAGTTACAATGTGAGACGTGACGTATTTTAAGAACAAAATAATTAGAGAGTAAAAAAGAGTGGTGAACGTTGAGGTTAGTCTATGTTTTCATTACTCAGATGAGGGGTCTCTCTCTCTCTCTCTCTCTCTCCAGGGAGTAAAGTGGATAGGAAATGAGTATTGTGATGCAAGGCACACCGCTCTCTCACTTCAATGTGTCGTTAGGTACGCGGAATTAAATCTAATCCTCCCCACTTCCTATATACTCTTAAACCCCTTTTTATTTTTTTCTATCTCTGTACTCTTTTTTACTTCTTCTTATGTTATTAAGTTTTCAGGAAATACTTATTTTAAACTTCAACTTGTTTAACAAGTATTTCATACCGGAAATTATCTTTTCATGTGGTTTATATAAAAAAAAAAGAGGTTTAATATGTGGAGAGAATACAAAATGACAGAAAATACATAAATATAAAATAAAATACGTGAAGGTTGGCAATTTTTTTTATTTATGTCGGAAAGTATAACATGCTGTTTAAAAATTACCATTTTAATTAAGTCAATTGTGTGCTTAATACATTATTGATTAAAATATTAGTATGTGGAATTGTTTTAAAACAAATGCAAATTTAGATGTTTAATCATTATTAAAGTTAAAAATATACATTTGTGAGTAAAGTAAAGAAATTTTAATCATTGGCTTAGAATAAGTAAAGATTGATAAATAGATAAAATTTATTGTAAATAAATATAAAAAAAATTGCACAAAAAATTGCAAAAAAAAAAAAAAAAAAAAAAAAAGAAAAAAAAGTTTTTGTATTGTTACTAGAGAAAGTCTAGTAACTGGCGCCAAGGACTAACTTTCGGCTATATATGGTAAACTCAGGTAATGCTCTACCATATAAATAAATACAATGTTAAATGAGTAATTTTGTAGCATGAGAGACAGAAATTCCGTCGCAACATTGAATTAAATTGTTGTGTGGGTAAGCGGTAAGAAGTAAGAATTTAAATTTCAGACATATATCAGACACATAATCAGGCTCACCCCAGGCTTACTAGTGGTTGTGACGTCACGTGTATTGGCAACAACAATGTTAATTTACATAAGCAAAACTAGTTGAGTGACATCACTTCTACCTTGTGAGCCTATCTTATAATATTAGCTCAAGTCAAGTCTTGCCCATTCAAAAATACATTTTTTTTTTATAAAAAGACGCCTTTTTACTTTAATTGATGAAACTTTGTATCGTTGGAGAGCATTTTTTTATCACATCTAGTAATTTTTAAAATCATATTTTGAATTGAACTATAAAAAAAAAGAGATAATGTAAGATTCTTTTGATGATGGTTTAAAATGATAATTTTTATATCTAATGAAGTACTTATTTTAAAATTATGCTAGAAACTTATTAAAATTTCGTAAATTCTTTCCTCTAAAATCTAGTTGCTTTATAGTGACATTACATAAAATGACTGATAGTATTTTGTCTTGGCAAATATTTTTTGGTAGCATTTGTATGTATATTCTTTCTCTCTCTCTCTCTCTCAGACAAGCAGAAGCTTTCTTGTCACTTTTCATTCTAGCACAAATAGCCATGTTATCTGGTCATTGAATTTGTTATGCGCACCAAAATGGCGCCTTAGCACACGTTTTCTTCATGACTTACGAGATGAAAGTAGATTACGGTTCGTGACTTTCACAAATACAAAAAAAAAAATGTTCTTTTACTTCCTGAGTCGATTGAAGTCTCAATTGCATTTCACCTTATTACATGATGCTAAAACTTCTTTTTTTTTTTATCCTGACTAGCAAATTCTTTCTATCTCTATTACTCGTACTACATACAATATACTGTATCACATTATATACGTATACAGTATATAGGTATAAAATGTTCTATTTTATAATCCTGTAGTAATACTTTATAATAATTTATAATAAATTCATCCTAAGGCAATATGGATACCTTATACTCTGCTACTCAAAAAGACAAGAAATTCAATTATGAAGTTTATCAAAGAGTTAATCAAAATTTAATATACTTATATATAAAGCAGCTGCTCATTATTTCATGAACGTACCATCCCACGAGGAACATTTTCTAACAGTAATATGTACTTGGTATCTTGTATTGATGAAGTGTAAGTACGCATTGAGGTTATTTTTTATTTACTGTGTAGTCTGTACGTGACATTAGTAGGCAAATAAATAAAGAATTGCCAACTCCACTCTTCCACACTTCTTTATCATTTCAATACATTTTCAAGTGTTATTTTAATGGATACAAATAAATTATTTATTGTATTATTTATTATTAGTATTTACGTATTGCTTATTCATTCATTCATTCATTCATTCATTCATTCATTCATTCATTCATTCATTCATTCATTCATTCATTCATTCATTCATTCATTCATTCATTCATTCATTCATTCATTCATTCATTCATTCATTCATTCATTCATTCATTCATTTATTCATTCATTCATTCATTCATTCATTCATTCATTCATTCATTCATTCATTCATTCATTCATTCATTCATTCATTCATTCATTCATTCATTCATTCATTCATTCATTCATTCATTCATTCATTCATTCATTCATTCATTCATTCATTCATTCATTCATTCATTCATTCATTCATTCATTCACCTTGGTAAGTTAAATTTAAACCAGTTAATCTCGTGGTAACTTTATTTATTTTATTACTATGGAACTACTGTATAAATAAACAAATTTAACAAGATATTAAATGTTAGTAACTTACCATTTTTTTTTTATAAAAATTCGTGATATTTATCTATAATTTACATCAATTACAAGATTGGTATAAATCAAATACAATACCACTCCTTGTTAATTAATTAATTTACGATTATTGGAATTGGAATCACAATACATAAATAATCCCTAGTTAATTAACTTATAAGTAGTACACATGTGTGCTTGCATACAAACTCCCTCAATAGAAAATCAGGGTAGGGAATTTTGAAATGAACATAGGGGTCTATTTAATGTGTGTCGTTATTATTAATTTTTAAACAATGAATTAATTGTTTTAATTTTAAACAAATATTATAAAAAATAATTATAATTAATAACAATTGGTTATGTTATAATTATCTCTCTAGAGAATGAATTATTAGTTTGAAAAGTTTAATTGAGAAAGTATTTTGAATTATTTGGCAATAAAACTGATAAATCAATCATTTTAGCAATCAATTTACAAATTGAAAGCATTTTACAATTTATTTATGTATTGAATATAATCAATTAACATACAAGCTTTTTCTTGCAACAGAAACCAATTCATGGTACAACATTAGTAGAAATGTTGGATATTTTTACTCTATTAGATTGCTTGCAAAATCCGTTACTAATGTTCATCGATGTTGTAATTCTATCTGTAATTTAACACTCTGATCAGATTACCTTTACACTTTCTCTCTTTGCACTGAAGTTACCAACATCACGATTGTCAGACGATAAATATGTTTTATGTTAATCAATTATCATAAATTAATGAATTATCAAAACTATTATTATAGCATTTCGTATATACTAAAATCAAGTATTAAATTAACTTCAATATTTCTTTTGAAATATTATTTGCTGAATTTGTTTATGAATATAATAATAAGTAATTACCTCACTATAATATATATATATATATATATATATATATATATATATATATATATATATATATATATATATATATACATATCGACGGTCTCGCGGCTATTATATGTATCTCACAATCTCGCCGCGTTACACAAAATAGGTATCTCACAATCTCGCCGCGACACACAAAGTAGGTATCTGACTTCCTCGCGCAGCGCACAATATAGGTATTAGAAAATCTCGCCGTACGCACAAATTAGGTATCAGACAATCTCGCGAGTAATTTTCCATATAACATGCTGACAAAAATGTAATATACCACGAATTAAATTAAAAATAAATAGCATTTAATAATTGAAAATGTCTTATTTTTATTTTACACAAAATATTTCTTTAGTAATTTTACAGAACCTTAAATTAAATAATATATTATTATAATATTAGTAATAAATTATTATTATTATTATTTTAAGTTTGAAAATATAAATTTCTAAAACAAATTTCTTGTGGTTTATATATTACTATTTATATATTTTAAAATCACTAATTATTATTTGTAAAACTAAAGTAAAAGACATTATTAAACAAAAATGGTAACGTAAAATATTTAAAAATAAATATTATTATTACATTTTATTCTATATTTTTTTTTTTACTTTTTAATTAAATTTTATTTTTTAAAAGTATTAAAAGCATTTTAACATACAAAATATATTTACATTTCAAGTATTTATGTAGAAAAATTCTCTACGGCTGTGAGATACCTATTTTGTGTAAAATAGAGATACCTAATTTGTGCGTATGGCGAGATTTTCTAATACCTATATTGTGCGCATCGCGAGGAAGTCAGATACCTACTTTGTGTGTCGCGGCGAGATTGTGAGATACCTATTTTGTGTGGCGCGGCGAGATTGTGAGATACATATAATAGCCGCGAGACCGTCGATATATATATATTTATATATATATTATATTTTAGAGTAAACATAGTCAATAGAGTATAAGGTATCCATATTGCCTTAGTGTAACATAACATAGAGGTTGTTAATTGCGGGAAAAAAAGATGAAAAAACAAAATGACCGACCTACAGAGCAAAGTGCATTTTATTTATCACTTGAATTATTTATACGTGAGTGTGCAGTCCAGGTGCAGTCTCACTTAAATGATTTTGTTCTCTATGTGAATGCATTTTTATAACTTCAATAGCTCTAATATATAAGCACATTAAATTTCTAGATTTTAGTCAAGAATAATTTTGCTTATATATAATAATAATAAATAATTGATTTATATATACAGGTTGTTTTTTTAAATTTTTACTATTTTAGAGGCTGATTTCACTATGACATTTTTTACCATTGGAACTTGTTATATATCAAATTAAAGCACAAATTTTGACATTTTTAAAAATGTTCACAATAAAGAGTTATCTCAAGTGGTTTTCAGTAAGTGGCGTAAGAGCTCATCTTTGAAGAAAAAAACTCTCGATTGCGCCAGATTTCGATGTAAACAAAGACTGGATTGGCCGATATGGACCCACAGCTTGGGCACCGAGATCACCAGACCTCACCCCACCTGATTTTTTCTTGTGGGACGTCAAAGACAAAGTGTTTAAGACTCCAGTGCAAGATATCCCAGAGTTGAAGCGACGCCATCAGGATTACTGATGCTATTGAGACCATCACGGCTTACATGTTAGATATGCTCCGCAACACGTGTGGCTCGAACTGCAGTTTTGATTGACAACTGCCTGGCTACAAATGGTTCCCACATAGAGAAACCTTAATGTCATTTGCTTATCATCACTTTTAACTAAGAAAAGTAACTAATATGACGTTTTTTCTTTTTTTAGAAAAACGCTATTTGCTAACGTCTGTTTTTCGAAAAAATCGCTCTTCGTATTGTTTTGCATCTAGTCAAAAGAAAAATTGACAAATCACATTTTTAAAAACAGAAAAGAAAATGTCCAAATCTAAGCTTTAATTTGATGTATAATAAGTCTAATTTGTCAATAAACTTCATATTAAAAAGCGCGTCTGAAAAAGTAAAAATTTAAATAACCACCCTGTATATATATAATGTATAATAGTTAAAGTAATGTTGAGAATAAAAAAAGTGGTTGTGTTTGTTGCATAACTTTAAGGATACCTTGTAACCTCAATATATACAAATTAAATGTGAGACTTTTTTTTTTTTTTTTTTTCATTCTTTCTTTTTCTTTTTCTTCTTAATATAAAGTAAAAAAAATTGAACTTAAGACCTACATAAAAGTCAGATGCAAGTTTTAAAGAATTTTGTAAAAGTTTAAGATAGTAGTGAACTAATAGAGGCAAAAAAGTACGCACAGCAGCGATTTTATCCCTGATTTATTTTATCTTAACTTAGTATTCGTGTGAAAATAAAAATAGAATTTCAAAATAACGGCTTTCTTTTTATGTGAACACATAAAAATAGAATTTTAAAAAAAGTCGTTGATAAAATTTTTAACATTCTCTCTTTTTTTTATATACATATATACGAAACAGAGTATTTAAATTCCAAGAACGTTCTCTTTAGAAAAAGATGCTATAAGGAGATTTTTATTTTAATTTTATTTTATTAGACACATTGCTTAAATAAAATGGATTTTTTTTTTTATTTTGAAAAGCAAAACTAAAAAAGAGATTTTAAACTTAAATTTAGTAACATTTTAACTTACAGAAGTACAGAATCTATTAAACCTTTTGAATATTTTCTACCTTTTAAATCTTTGTTTATTTTATTTAACTCTTTGAAATGCTTAACTTTTTTTAACAAAAATTTCTCCCCTACATACTTTTAGCAGTTTTATCAAATGAATGATTTTTTTTTTAATTTTGACTAAATTATAAAAAATATATTTTTGTACACACTAAAACATATTTAATTGTAGTAAATTATTCTCAGCGGATGTTTACAGCTAATTTTAATATTATATATTATACGTACTAGGTGTTTTGATGCTATGTTTACGTTAAGTATGTTGTATAAATACATATTACATACTGCAGTCAAGTATATATAATATGTATATACATATATATAAGTCGTTATAATTAAACTATAACTAATGTATATACATATTAATTACAATTAAATGTAAATAAAATTATAAATTTATGAAATTACTACCATAGGTAAAATGTAAAGTAATTTATTATTATAATAAGAATTGTGTTAGTTATATATTTTATAATTATTTGTTATATAATGAAAAGTTCAAAACTCTATTTTATACTCTTTAATTTTTTAATTTATATAAATAAAACAAAATATTAATAGTGATCTCTTGGTAGTGGTTGTGTGATGTAATGTCAATTATTTTGGTTGACGTCATACATTACACTTTTTAATTTATCAACCTGCGAGTATGGTTTTAAATTTTTTTGCGTAATGATATTGCAAATTCAGAGGTTAAATTTAATCACTCTTGTTACTATGTGGATTATTTTGCACTCAACAGAAATATATTTACAGTATTGTTATTGTTTTTGATCATTGTGATTGTTGTACTACTACTTGATTTACTCTGCATATTGTCCAATATATTCAATTTATAAATTATATATATATATATATATATATATATATATATATATAAATTTACTAAAAGAGAGCGTCGATTAGCGTACTCATTGTCTGTTCTTAAGTTTACTTAAAAAAATTAAAAAATCACAATAAATACAATACAATAATAATACGTTAATACGTTAAAATCATGAAGAATGTAAATTATGAAATTGTGATAAAAATTGAAAATTTATATCGCTGCAACAGCAAAAAATCCATGAAAACATAAAGTAAGAAATTTGGCATGGCAGATAAAAAAAATAATAAAAAAAAAAAAGGATAACGACAACGCATTCAAATTGAAAATATGTAAATTTTTTAGGTAAACATAGAAGCAATATTCTGATAGAAAAAATATCAAACAATTTATTGAATTTATTGACAGTAAAGTATTAAATGTGAGGGTTAGATTTTGTGAAATTGGTTCAAACTGCGGTTCTCATAGCACCCATATTTTCAAACTTAATAGCCACAAAATTTATCTTCGACAAAGGTCCAATTTTATAATAGACATTACTTTTAAATACATTTAAAATTTTAAAGCCTACAGCAGTTGCAACTGTTTGAAATAATTATTTTGATTTCTATCTAGGTTAACAAAGCCATAAGTTTATAAAAGAATTAAACATCATATAGTATTGCCACTAACCAAATTGGGGTTAATAAAAATAAATGGTTTCATATACCAATATGTATAATTCCCATTAGTAAAACCAGTAGATTTTAGCGTAATACTCTATAACAATTAAGAATAAAATATTATTTACATAAAAACATTTTAAATTTTATTTGACTTTTAAAAAAAAAAAATAATTTCTTTTTTATATTATGCTTTATATGTATATATAATATGGAAACAAATTGAAAAGTAAAAAAGGCACTTAAACATTTTGGAAAAAAAAAAGTTGGTAGTTGAAAAATAAAAAATAGTAAAGTTAAGAGAAAAAGAGAATAAAAATGGCTTTTGGCTGGTTGTGTTGGCATGTGTACTCTGTACTTCACTTTGCGCCCATATACAATTTAGCTCCAGCCTGGCTGCTGTTATAAAGCTACACTATGCTATATAGCTTATACTGTGAATGTGTGTGTATGTGTTTGTGTGTGTGTGTGTGTGTGTGAGAGAGAGAGAGAGAGAGAGAGAGAGAGAGAGAGAGAGAGAGAAGTGCTCGGGAGGTTTTTGGGGAATGCGGCAAATAAGCAGCAACTTTGCGTACTTTTCAGTCACAAGCAAATACTTGACTCTTTATACACTTGCCAGATAAGATCGTCCAGAGAAAACACGATGCTGCTATCTCTCTCTCTCTCTCTCTCTCTCTCTCTCTCTCTCTCTCTCTCTCTCTCTCGTGGCTAATTTGAAGTATACTCATTCGTAGACTTCCAGCTTTGGTTCTGAAGTTTTTTTTTTCTTACCACAACAGTAACAACAAAAAGATTTTACTCTCATTAAAATTTTACAATGTTATAATTTATATAAGAAATCTAGAAAAAAAAAGAGTAATTTTAACAACACCGTATTATATGTCAAATTGGTATTTATTATATAACACTTTTAGTCTAGCTTAAAATAGTTTTTGCAAACTTTTACTAATATACTGCTCTCATAAAAACACAACTTTTTATTACGTTAACTATACTAATCGTATTTTCTTATAATATTAGCATTGTGCAGAGAGAAAATAATAATATTGCTTGAAAGAGCAATCTTAAATCAATTTTTTTTAACACAAATAAAATCTTACGGGGAAGAGTTAAAAGTACAATAGTTCTAGATCATGGATATATAAAAACACACGAGCTCACTGCCCTTCTCTAGTAGATTTTAACTGTCAAATATGGTATTATTGTAAATCTTATTTTGTCAGCTACCAAACTTTAAGTTTTACAGTTAAATGATAGAAATATGATCATTTAGCGCTGTGGACCTAATTTTTCAATGGGGTGATTTTTTTTAAAGATTTTGCAAGTCCAATCAATCAATATGCATATTATTAATAGTAAATTATAATAAAACACACACAACATGTTTTATCAGCTGACTGTTATTACCGACCCTTAAGATAAAATTAAGACTCATTCTAAGATAAAAAATAATAATAATTTTTTAAAATTATTATTATCTTTAATACTTAGTTATTAATGAGAAAATATAATAAATCATAAAATTACAAAATTTATTGCAAAATACTTTGTTTCTCTAATTGTGTTAACTAGAGTACTCCAGTGTTAATTTGTCTTCAAATTTAAATCCAGTTTAACTAGTGTTTCCACGGTTTCTCTAGGCTGTCATGGCAAATGCTGGGCTGTGTATTAGGCCGTGTGTGCGGTTTCCATCATACCTTTCGATAAGACAATGTCTTGACGGGACTATGGAGAAGGTGTAGCACAATAACACAATATGGCAACAACAACAACAACAAAAGTAATTCCTCTCTTGCGTTTCAACTATCATTTTACTATTTTTATGTCAAAAGTTGAAAGTATCTGATTCATTGATTCAAAGCTACAAACAAATAAAAACAAAAAATGCAGAGGAATTTAAATTTCTTGATCTCAAGGGTCATGTATAGTAAAAAGTTGGCTGTGAAAAGCTGGGTCACCAAGCAGGGGTTACAAATAATGCCCCAAGCTGCAGGCTGACCGTGTATAGAATGAGAAGAATGCCTAAAGTAAAAAGCAAAGAAATTCACACACTGCAAAGTACCCTTTGCCTCTAACATTCTTCAAGCAAAAACTTTACATAAAGATGTAGCAACCAATAAAATTCTAAGCAAAAAGTTTAATCTCTTGATCAATCATGCATACATTATTTGAAAATTATTTCCATCACAAAACTAGGTTATTGTTCACAAGAAAAAAAAATAAATACCGCATAGAAAAATATTGTAATAATATTCTATAATAATAACGTAACCATTTATATGCAAAATAAATGTGGATTTAAATACAAAATAATTTATTTTTTCTTAAATGTTTATAATATGGAGATCAGAAAGATAAGAGCATAATTTTATAAAATGCTGACTTCACGACTTGAATACGAAATAAACGTTTTATATTATATTATATACTATGGGTGACATTATACTTTAGAGAAGCAAAACGTTTGTGTTACTGCATTCATGTGAATACGTTGAAAATGTATAAAATCTTTCTTCATACAACTTTTTACCATGTAAGATCAAAGTAAGTGTGAAATCTCTCTGCAGACTAACCACTAAAATATGAACTTTAATATCACAATTATTAGAGCACAAAATATTATAAAGGGAATTGAATGTATAATCAAAACCGAGCTATTTACCAGCGGAAGAAGAAGCCTTTGTAAATCACGAAAATTTCATACACTTTATGTTGATAATTCAAGAATTCTTCGTGGAAGCGTGAATTTTATAAGAAAATTATTTAATACGTGTTAAAATTTTATTACAGCAAATGAGTATACTTATTATTAGTTCATTTTTTTCCAGAGTTGTTTCTTTGTATAACGCATTGCCAGTTATGGCTAGAGCCCCTCTTCCATTGTAATCTATAACCTCTTGTCTAATTGTTAATATGTTTGTATGTTATTTATTGACGAAGCAGTTTTTCTGATAAAGGTGTGAGATCACTATAGTGTATAGGCATTTTGCCTTTTTCTCATCACCCGTTGGGTTACTTACTTGTTGTTTTTGTATTTTTTTTTTGTATGTACTATTCACAATCTTAAGCCCAATAAAGAACTATTATTATTATTATTATTATTATAATAGTTATTAGTATTATTTATATACATAAAAGAAAATGTAAGTGCAAGCAATAATATTAAACATATTATATGCAAACAAATCAATAAAATAAATATACTAATAAATAAACAGTCAAAATTTAGCTTTGTTTCATAATATTATGTAACAATTTATTCAGTGAAGCTTCATTGAACAGTTTACACTCTAGACTTAATTAATTAGCACCGAGTGCAAGTGTCGCGTGCAGAGAAAATTCTCTCTCTCTCTCTCTCTCTCTCTCTCTCTCTAACAAGTGCCAACTAACATGACAAGAACAAAAGTCTCGCCGCGGTCCAGTAACATGAACACGTTAAACATGTCCACTAAACACGTTAAAACAACACTAAACAAGTGCATTCATGTTCCTGTATATAAGTATTATAGCAAAGGATTATTTTTCTGATTTATAACTTTCAGTAATACGTAAAAGTACTGCTGCACATAATACAACTTTTTATTTTTATTCATATACTGTACAGTAAACAATGTATGCATTTAATAATATATTTTATACAACAGCAAGCTATAATATTTTTACACAACAATACAGAGCGTAATGTAGAAGAAAAATGTATTTTAATTTTATAACAATACAAAGGCAAAATTATTATTCACTTTTATATATTTATAAAAAATACTGTTTTTTAATGTAGTTTCATAATATTATAGAATATTATGTAACATAATATATTTTCTTTTACGTTGTTTTACACAAATGGTCAGGAAAGAAGTAGCATTAATTTGGAATTTACCGAGTAGTGACCACGTATAAAGCATTAGCTAACGTTATTATAGCAAGTTAAATATATATAGCTTAGGTAGTTTGCGTAATGCAACTAATTTATGTAACTAATTTTGCAAGTTGAATAATGTAGAAATAGTATATAATTGCATATAATTAAATTTGAAGCATCATTATACTTAATATTACAATGGTTTTTACGTTATATTTTGTTCAAATGACGCTAAAGACTTAGCAAGGAAAAAAAAAAAAAAAAAAGTTTCTTGCTGCAAAAATAAATCGTTAATGTGTTGCCAAGAGATTCAATTATGAAAAAAAAAAAAAAAAAAAAAAAAAAAGCGAGAGAGAGAGAGAGAGAGATTTATGACTCCTAAATTTCACCTTAATTTCTCTCTGTGTGTATGAGATGCAAAAGTTTGCGTTAAAGTGGCTTTCCTCATTAGCGCAGAGTGTGAAAGAAACATAGAGGTATTCAGATTTACCGCACAAGTTCTAGGCTAAGACAAAAATCTTTTCATTTTTTTTTTAATAAATATACTTTAAAGTTAAAAAAATAAGGAATGATTACGATACTTTTTCTGCAATGGAATTTGTTTACGTATTTATTGTAAAAGAACCTGTTAAGAATGATTTTAATTCACTCACATGGTTTAATTACTAAAAATTAACGTGATGTTGAGTTTGTTAAGTCGTCACAAAGTACGTTCTATACAAAATTACGCAGTGATTCGTAAATCAAGGTCGGCTAGAGGTTACATTTGCAAATAAAATTAAAAGAATAAACACTTCTCTTTGTACTTCTTCTATGACATTTGTTTTGAATTCCTCATAGGTAAATAAATACATTTATTTATATTTAAGTGTTTTGAAACAAAGGAAATTATAAAATAATGCTACATTAATAATAAATACCAAGGGATCTCTCTCTCTCTCTCTCTCTCTCTCTCTCTCTCTCTCAGCTTAAAATTTCACACAGGTAGCTCTTAATCGTCCTTCCATTGTTTTTAATTTCCACGTTTTCTTTCTGAACTTATATATTAACTTCAATTTTTTGTTAATATATTCGGGAAAAATATTGTTTATATACAACATTGTAAAATATGCACCGACAACTGAATACTGTATTTTATAAAAGTAGCTACATTGAATCCTAAATTTACATGATTTCAATCAAACTAAAGTATGTAGTATAATATAAAAACCTTATAAAATATATATTTTATAGCACAAAGGTACAAGTTAAATATGACTGATTATTATTACTATTATATTACTGAAAATGTGTTGAAAAATAGGATTGAATTTTTTATAACAGAATTGAAGTTTGCTCTATAAATGATGATAATAATAATGAGAGAGGGAGAGAGAGAAATATGACAAGTTGTGACAAATGTGGTAATTTGTACGCTATGTGTGTGTGTAATTGTGTGTGTGTGTGTGTGTGTGTGTGTGTGTGTGTGTGTGTGTGTGTGTGTGTGTGTGTGTGAGAGAGAGAGAGAGAGAGAGAGAGAGAGAGAGAGAGAGAGAGAGAGAGAGAGAGAGAGAGAGAGAGAGAGAGAGAGAGAGAGAGAGAGAATTAAAAGTACGGGAATATAAATAAAGTTGATAAACATTAAATGAACGGTGCCAAAAAATATTATAGCATCATTATTTGGCACGTACAAATACTCAACCACATACAAACTTCCATTTTGAACCTATTAAATCACTGATAAATTATACTAAAAAAATAATAAACACACGCATACGTAATATTATTATTATTATATTTTTTTTAGTGAAAATATTATTCATGATAAATTAATTTAAATATATTTTATTCCATATTTGAAAATGATAGATAAATTTGTTATATTATAATTAAAGGTGATAATTAATGTTTTAATTTTGTCAATACATACACATATATTTAGTCATAACAAAATTAGTAATCAATTTTAATTTTAATTAAATTATTTGAAATATTATGCTATTAGAAATTACATATACATATAATGTATTTATTTACAGTGTTAATTTGTATTGAAGTTATTTGTATATACGTTATATTATGCTATATGTACATACTATTCATAAATATAGTATATTAGATTAATTAATTTTGAAATAATTATTAATTATCATAATTTAATATAAACATAAGCATTTAATTCTAAAAATTTATGAAACTTGAAGTTGTCTTGAAATTCGAGTGAGAATGTACTTTCTGACATTAACAATTATATTGGTTTTGCTGATTTTTTTAACTCTAATTCTTTGAAAAGCAACTGAAAATCTTAATAACCTAAAATATGTTTCACCTGAACAGAAATCTTAGATAAGATTTTTCCGTGTTTTCGAAATTAAAATCGTTGTAATTCACAAACAAAATGTAAAAGTATGACTTTTGTCGTAAGGTTATTTACACAGAAAAAATTACAACTAATACCGAATACATACGTATACTGTAAATTGCAATAATAAAACATTAGCTTGGAACAGGTATTGATAAGCTACAATATTATCTAATGCGGTAAAACATTATACTACAATAACATGCACTACTTCTAAAATAACCTCATAAGCTTCAAAACATTGATGGAACGTTAAATTAGTTTTTTTTTTTTTTTTTTTTTTTTTTTTTTTTGCAATTTTTGGCAAAAATTTAGGATTTTATTTTACATTTTGTTTTTGAATTATAATTAATTAATTATTCAAACTTCGAAAAAAGAGGAATTTCTTTAAGGCTTTCATTCTACTCATTGTGTTATGTTTTTAAGGGTTGTTTTTAGAAAACTTGTAATTCCAAAATTCAAAAGATGGCCCCCTTTTTTATCCATTATTATTATTATTTGAATGATACAGTTTTTTTCTTTTAGTTTTTTCAGTAGTTTACGTAATTTTATTTCCTACATATTTAAATATATTGAGCAAAAATTAATACTTTTCTGCCGTAACAGCCTTTGATCAACTGATTGCAGAATTATGTTCAGCCTTAAAGGTTAAAAACAATCACATATAGAATTCAATAAAATGTATTAATAAACTATTTAATTTTCTTATTTCTTCGGGGCAAAAAAAATTTGTGTCACAAAATAAAAGAACTCATTGAAAAGTCAAATTATTTGCAGCACTTGCATTCTTAAATTTTCTAGGATTTGAACCTTCTCCCTTGAATATTTAAATAAATTACTGTCTTATACACACAAACGATAACGATACTCTTATTATTTCATTTATAGTTTCTCATATAAAGTACATTTAATAAGAGCGTAAAAAATAATGGTGATGATAATAATATTGATAATAACTGCACTGATGAGCCTTTTTCCTAGCGATAAATTTTAATAGCTTTTTGTGTAAAATCAATGCACTTTATAACTAAATTCATGAATGTAAACTTAATGCGTATATAAAATCCAAAATGAGATACATTGAATATTTAAATATGACACAAAAAAGAAATTAAGAAATTAAAAACAAAAGACGTAGTAGATTTAAAATGCCTCATCAGCTGTGTATTTGGGCCACCCTTCTTTTCTCAAAGTTGCGATAACAATATTGATGCTGGCACGCTTTTGAAAACTTGCTGTAATTATCGCCCCCTTGTGGTGACGTTTTTGACTCGTTGAGCCATCGTAACACTTCATAAACTACTTAACTTGCCTCCGGTGCACTGAAAAAAAAAAGTTAGTAATTCACTAAGTTTTTGAAGAAGATATGAGAATACATTTTTAAAATTTTAATGTAATATTTTAATTTTTTTATTAGTATCTAATGAGTTTGCATGGTCATTCACGTTTTTTGAGAGAAGAGTTATACCACCATTTACTTTTATTATTTTATTATTATTATTATTTTATTTATTATTATTATAATTAGTTATATATTTTTATTTCATATTAAAGTCGAAACTTTAATCGTTCTCCAAGCTATTATATTATGATCTTTGCCTATTTTTAATTTTGAGTTTTTGGGGTGATAAACAATAGCAAACAATTTGGTGCGAAAAAATAAAACATGAAACCTAATTTCTATTTTCATCAATAAGCACGCATATAATGTAACGGTTCTCCTAAATTCAGATGTCTTTAATGATGTCATATAAGAAACAAGATCCCCAAAGTTTTGCTAACATAATGCGTCTAATAGTACTTATTTCTCTCGCATTCTGTGGTGAAAACAAAAACCCAGGTTGTATAATTAACACTCTTGCATGTGTTATGTTTTTGTCAGTGTACGTTTTGTGTATCATTGGCAATCGTCCAATCAACACATTCCAAAGTAATAAAAATTTATATTACAAACGCTGATGCAGCAAACAGATAGTATAAGCAATAAATTTAAATTAACTATACATTTTTTATATTATAATAATAATAATATAATTTAATATTAAATCAAAAACTTTATTTTATAGCTTATAATATAAAATAAATTGATTATATTATAAAGTAATTAATATGCAATATGTATTATTTATGCATTTTACCATGATGATGTTGATAATGATAAAATCTTTTTTTAATTCAATTTTAATATTTAATAATTTATTATTAATTAATAATAATAAAAAAAAAAGTGGTCACTATATATACTTATCGTATCCAGATGAAAAATTTTATTCATTTTCGCACACATCATTTATATCAAAAAACACTATAATGCATTATATAAAATAATAAAATGAAAACCATCAGATTTACTTTTATAAATAAATTGAGAGTAAATAAATATAATGTATAAAAAAAAAAAAGAGTAAATCATACCTACCATATATATGTATGTGTTTCACTGTATATAGCAGCCATCAATATATAAATGTTACTTTATTATTTATGTTGATATCAAAAGCATTTCAACTGTATCTGAATTAAGCTAACTATAAAAAAAAAGTAACGAATTGGACAGGATATTTATACCATATAGATTTATAGAATTAATATATTTTTAATTGACCGTATCGTTTTTGTATGTATTAAATAAATATAAAAAAGAAAGAATATAAATAGCTTTATCAAATGAAACAGAAAAAAAAATAAGCATAAGGTTTTTAATATAATTTTATTTTTATAAAACTAGAACTGTCATTCATAGTAAAGCCGGAATTGTATATAATGTTGATGGTGTTATATTATTTGACAAGCAATAATTCAATCTTGTGTACAATATTGTGGAAATAGTCACATTTGTAGTGAAGTGGATTAAATGTGAATGATGAAACAAATGCTTCCAATGTTTGTTTGACTGTTTTTGTTATTATTATTATTATTATTATTATTGTTGTTTATAATTTAAAATCAACTTTCTATATTTCTTAATCGAACTGTAAATAATGAAAAATATGTCCTTTTAAAATTATTAAAAATTGTAATAATAATAATATTTCCTTTATTGGATATTTAAAATTGTACCAAAAAAAAACAAAAAAAAAACAAACAAACAAAAACAAAAAGGGGTGAGAAAAAGGCAAATGCCTAAACACGAAGTGACCTCATGCCATAAAATCAGAAGTATACACTGCTTCGTTAATAAAACATACAAATATAACAAATAGTATATTATTATTGTATTGCCAGATTACTAAAAAAACAACTAAAAATAATTTATGCATCACTAAAAGTAAAAAAAAAACAATGATAATGCACAATATCCATGCCCATGCTTAATAATTCAGTTCCACGCCTTTTTTTCCCTTGCAGCCGATGCTGGTTTGAGAAAGTCATAGTGTAGCCAGTCCTGATGCATTCAGGACTCAAGAGTCATTTGCATGTCTGTACGGAAGTGTTGACAAACCCCGTTCTGTAAACAGAATAGACAAATAATACTGCTGGGTTAGAACGAGGCATACAAAAATGTTTATATAGGTTAGAATCATTAAATATTGTAGCTCTATAAGAAATTAGAAATATTTTTATTGAACAAGGTAGTTCATAGAAATTTCTATATCAGTTCATAAGAAAGTTCTATAACTTTTTTTACTGTTGAGAGATTGCGATTGCAATTAAAATGCATGCTATTATGGTGAGAGTTTCAACATTATTGATTTATTATGCTTTTCAATGTATGGTTTTAATATACACGTAAAAATCTCAAACATGAATATGACATTCGAATAAAATGAAAAAAAAAATAGAAAAAAAAATGTTTCGTTGTACATGCATTTTTTTTATGAGTTCAAATTAAAAACCGATAAACAGATGAATATTATTATATTATATAACCTGGTATTATTTGTCCATTTAAGTCTCTCTTGAGAGTACTGTACATGATATCATAACTTCATGAAAGTTCACATTGGAAAAGTTTAGTGTAGATATTTGATTCAAGTGTATAATACAGGCAGGCAAGTAGAGGCAGCAGGGGTCAAGCACATTGCATGTTATCTACACTGAACTCTGCTCTAGCTCACTCATACCATGCAAAATGTTCTGCTCGAGTATAGTATTTTCATGACTTCTGTATAGAATGAGGCCACTATAATACTCTGAACACAATTGTTTCGCTTTATTTGAATTATTCTTGTTTATCTTTATACAGATATTATACTCTACTGCTCTCTCTCTCTCTCTCTCTCTCTCTCTCTCTCTCTCTCTCTCTCTCTCTCTCTCGCTCCCAACCACACCTGACTGAATAAAAAAAAAAGTTCTGTACCTCTAGCAATAAATCTAACTCATATTTATACTAACTTTTATCATTTTAAATTTATATAAAAAGCAAAACATGATGAAGAAAAAAAGTCAGAGGAAAAAGTTGAATTTCATTATACAGTATGTGAAGGTAGGAACATGCATTTTTTTTTTCAATTTGATTGTGCACTTTTGCACGTAAAGAATTCTAAATGAGCTTCTTTTAACTGCTCTATTCCCTCAAAGGATAAAGAAGAAGAAGAAGAAAAAAAATCATAATTATATGTTGATCAACGTTGATAAATTATAAAGATTGTTTAAACAGTCCAGCAGAACAAAATTTCTCGAATAATGATTCAATGTGGTTGATGATGTTTATTACATTCAGTAAATAACTGGCATACAACTGTACTTGACGTTTACATTGGCCATCGTTCGCACGCCGATAACTCTCAGTAACGCGGCCACGGACAATGGCACACGTCACACTTAACTTCCCTTCACCCCTCTCTTTAACTCTGGCACTATAGGGTGTGAATTGGTTCCTTTAGATATAACTTGTTTTCTAAACAGTATATTTTCTGACTGTGGTAGGAGGTAATTTTATGAGTGAGTAATTTGTATTTTTCTCCTTACCTGTTTGTGTTTATTTGGTATCATATCTCTGCTTGGTTTTATATCTTTACATTTAAAGTTTGCAAACGGTGGTATAGATTAGATTTTCTGTATCATAAATATATGATCTTATGAATTTCTGCTATACTTATTTTATAACACAATATATACAGGAAAAATGTATATGTATCTATATTTGATTATGCAGTGCAAGAGTTATTATTTCTATGAATAATGAGAAATATTTCCACAATTTTAAAGTACAAAACTCTATATTATTAAGTTAATGAAATATTTAATTAAAAATAAACCTGAATCGAGCACGTAATTGAACGTTAACTTATTACACGGCAGCTTTTGCACGTAATTGTTCTATTTCAACGTCCTTCAAAATGAAGTCCTATAAAGGGCTTATTCATTTTGCAATACAGGGAACAGCAATGCATGGTTAAAATAATTCAGTATATTATACTATATTATTGTACATATTTATGTGTGTATTGTTTGACTCTATTATGCAGTATAGTGCATGGTAGACTTGCTCTGTTGCTGAATAAAGAACTGATTTGAATTTGAATATTATATAGTTAGAAGAACTTCTTAATTTTTGGGTACCAATTAATAACAAAAAATGAATTCCAAAAATTTGAGTTTAAATGAGTTTGTGAGTTTGCTCAAGTTGGAAGAAATACATGAATTAAAATAGAAAAATAAATAAATAAATCTTTGTTTAAATTTATAGAACATTGTGTCCAGTGCATTGTATTCAGCCTTGACTAGTTGCAATAACAATCGGCGTTCTTTGACAATACAATTAATTTGCTTTTTGCGCGACTCGCCGACTCAAATGTGGTGCAACGTACTTAATGTGACCTCGCGAGGTTGCAAGCAAAGCAAGATCTTATATTCTACTCAGTGCTGACAGCTTGCTTAGCAATATTTATGATTATTTTACTTTCTGCACTTTAGATTTATGTGCAAGCCACTCTGTAGTTTTATATTTCCACATGAAAGAAGGTTGAAAACTTTGGATTGCTTGGAAATATATTTAACGAACTAGATTTTAGCTTATTATTTCATTGCCTGCACATGAAATTCATGATTTATTCATTTCTCAGGGAAATGTTCTTATTTTTCTAAACTTTTTTTTAACAAATCATTTTAATTACCTTGTCAATTAGTAAGTTTCTTATTGTTATAGCAAAGAAAGCTTTCGTGGACTACTCCACTTTATAGTTATACGCTATATCACACTCTGCGAACTGATGACTATTTTGGTGATTAAAAAAATTACTCGAAACTGTGATTTAATGGTTTAAATGAAACGTAAGATAAATTTTAATTTTCATAGTAAAAAATAAATAAATTTAAAGGAGTTCTAAGTATGAAAAGAAATAATGAAAATTGTAGCCAACTTCCTCTTTAGACTGTAAATAATTAGTAATTAAATTATATTAGAAGTATTGGTGTACTCAGAAGATGTGGAGAATAAACAGTGAACATATATGATATAATATGAGAATTGAGAATAAAAGATAGAAAGACAAATCTTTTGCTTGCGTGTTCATGCTTAAATGCTGAACATAGTTTTAATTAAAGAATTTTTTTTGAAGAAATGTTAATAATATTGCAATAAAAGGGAATTATTTAATACATAGAAAAATATGCACTTCAATTCAAAAATATAAAAAATTCTTGTGATTTTAAAATTTTATAAATAAAAAACTCTTTTTATTTTACGATATATGATTTAAATACCCGGTTAATCATGTCCCCACCATTTATTTCATAACTTTATTATATAAACGTATTATAGTTTGTGTGTTTATCAATCTATATTATAGCAAAATATATAATAATAGGAAATTATTTCATCATCGTTTTTCCTGTAAACATACATTGTTTAAATTATTCCTTAATTTATGTACATTAAATACTTATTGCTGCATTAATAATGCATGATATTAAAATTAGTGACCACACTTCCTAGTTCCTACATACTCCGGGATATAATATTATATATATATATATATATAAAGTGTATAATGTATGCTTTTGTACATTATAATAATAATAGCAATAACATATTGTATAATGGACACTTTAGTTGTATATTGGATGATATTATGTAGAAATGTATGACTTCAAAGTGAGTGATGTTCAAAGTCTTGCAAATAGACAATTAGTCGCGAGTCTCTGGTCAAAGAGAGAGAGAGAGAGAGAGAGAGAGAGAGAGAGAGAGAGAGAGAGAGAGAGAGAGAGAGAGAGAGAGAGAGAGAGAGAGAGAGAGAGAGAGAGAGAGAGAGAGAGAGACCTGATGTTTGAGCGAGAAAAATGAGTCCAGGGGAGTAAGAGAAACGACAGATATTGAGTGCGTTGAGATTGAGAGAGCGAGAGGGTGAGAGATTATGGAGATTCAAAGAGAAATGAAGAGAAGAGATAGAGGGAGCAAGAGAGAGAGAGAGAGAGAGAGAGAAAGGTGGTGCATTGCAGATTTGCGCCACTATCAACCTGCTGCAATCTGACCACTATTACAAAAGATGATGAGGGAAAAAAAGAGAAACATTCACATGGCAATTCAGAATTCATGGAGCGTATAGCACCAGCAAGTTTTACTATTATCAAAGGGACGAAGGAAGGTTAGTAAAATTTAATTGTAAGATAGGTAATCTCAAGAGGATTTACCTGAAGTCTTTTATGCTAGACTGGTTTTAATCAAGATTTTACTAGCTAATCGAGCTGCTAGTTACGCAAGATGCTTTCAAGGGTGAAAATAAAAAAATGAAACAAACGTAGGGCATATTGCAGTGTATAGTTAATATGCATTTTTACGAGCCCATCAAGCTTTTGCTAAATTATTATTTAGGCAGAATACTAGTAAAATTTGTTTTTAACACATTTAAAAATCAACAGTACCATTTAAAAATGTTAATTTTAATGTATACAATTAATATACTAAAGAGTTGCATTACCTGTCATCAAAATACTAAATAATTCAGTCGTTTTTTAATTCTTGAAAGTTTTAAAACCACTAAATGTCATTTGATATAAACATTTATTTACAGATTGATGAACTAACCTAATTGCATTAGTTTGTCAGTAACACCAAGATTTGAACAATTGCCTTCAACAAATACTTGCAATGTTTGCTTGCTTCAAACACCAAAGTTGGATTTGTGTCACAAGTTCAGTTTAATAATTGATAATCAAAGTTTCTTTCCAAGTGCAACTTTCCTTTCAAGATAGGTTTGTTTTGCTCAAACTTGCAGTTCTATTGTTATAATTATCTTTATTAATAATTAAACTTTGATGAATTTTATACTTTTACAACTTAATAATTAATTATTTAAAAATATATATTATAGTGCTTCTATTGACCCATATTTTTTGTTTGATGTTCCATCTCTAAACTTTTCAAAGTATGAACGCAAAAATTAAACTGTAATGAAATACGTTGCATTCTGCATTCTTAATTTTTATGCAAATATTCTTTCTTGAGAAATTGTTTACTTTTGTCTAATATAAAAAAGTTTTTTTTTTCTTTTTCTTTTTTTCTTTTTAGCTTCTTTTAATGTAATACTTGGAATTAAAGGCTTTGCAAAATTGTCTTGAAAGCACGTTATCATACAATCTTACAAGCTTTCATCACATTGAAAATATTAATAAACAATTATCTTCTATTAGTCTTAATTATTCTAAATACTAAAATTTATCTAACAAATATCTAAATGCTTTTTATATTCCTGTAAATGTTTTTATTTTTATTTTTGATTACGCTTAAAACATTGATCAATTTGCAGATTATATGCCACTATTTATTTTCTTTCTGCTTTACCTAACATGAGAGTTTCAGTGTGTGAAATATGCAAATTACTTACGTAATAATAATATTTAATACCATACAGGAAAAGTAAGCAAAGGGACAAAGAGACAAAATCAGTGACAGAGTGTCAGAGAGAGAGAGAGAGAGAGAGAGAGAGAGAGAGAGAGAGAGAGAGAGAGAGAGAGAGAAGCAGGTGTAAAACTCCCAAAATGCATTTTCTCAGGCCTAAAGCTCACATGTGCATCAAAACCTCCTCCCCACACAATTACTTTATAATTTCATTAAAATGGAGTTAAGGTTAATGCCGTGAAAACACAAACTACTCTTTTCCCCTTTCTATATTATATTAAAAGAAAAAGCTTTTTAACGGTTTCTAAATTTTACGTTTTCAATTTCCTGATTTTCACATGAACTCAACGTCAAAATAGCAGTTTACAATAATTGTAAAGGAAATAGTATTATTAATTTACAAAAATGTTGGCAAACGAATAATAATATTGAAATTATTTATAACATTGTAAAAATTTATTGAATTAGAATTTTATATTTCATAACTTATTTATGAATAAAAGAGATTTCAAAATGTATATCATCTTTTAGAGCTTTGCACGTCGTAGCAAAAATGATAATAATAATAATAATAATAAATATATATATATATATATATATATATATATATATATATATATATATATATATATATATATATATATATATATATATACTGGATTATCATTTTTGCTACGACGTGAAAAGCTCTAAAAGATGATATACATTTTGCTATATAACAGCCAGTAACAAAAACCGAGATAATCTTGTCAAATAATATTTCAGTTGTGTAAATATATCAAATTGAAATGTCTTGTTAATATAGAGATGAATAAGAAAAGGGTTGAATAAACATAAGGTATCTGATAAGACGTTATATCATCAACCCGAGGCAAGATGTCGTGCCTGAGTGATAGTGAGCCATGTAGTAGTGCATAATCAGAGAAACAGGTCATGCTCGTCAATTACTATGCTAATGTAATATAACTCTTGCTTGTAGCTTACTTTAATATGTAATAATATTATTATTGTTTGTGCAATGCTGATTAAAATGTGGTCACAGGCATCACATAATATAATGACACTATGATAATGAAAGTGATGTACATAAGTTAATTGGTTATTTTTCGTTGTAAAAGAGTATAAAAAGAGAAGTAAACCAGTAGTTGCTTGAATTAGATATTTATAAATAACAACTAAATATCTAAAATATAATTTAATGGCATCTGGAGAGAGAGAAAAAAAATATCTCGAAAGATTGGGAGATGGTCTATTACATAGCGAAAAATTTTAAGATCACTTTTGTAGTTCCAAAATTTCTATTAATGCTATTTAAATTAGATTCGGATTCCAGCAAAATAATAATAATAATAACATAACATATTTCAACAATGAAGATAATTTGCTTTTACTAGAACTTCTAACATCTCATATAAAAAAAAAAATAAAGAAAAGAAAAAGAAAGAAGAAGAAAAGAACACAAATTATAATAATAATCAAATTGTTTTTATGAAGAGGCCACAAAAGGAACAAGCCCACTAGCGTGGTCCTCTGACATTACAAAGCAATTTGCCAGAGTAATCATAAATACAATATAATATATAGATTAGTTTCAGTAGTTTATACTCAAATACATCCAGGTAAATATGAATACTTAATGATAGAACATTATAATAATATAATAATAATTATATTAAAATAATATAATACAAATTATGTTTTACAATACTGTATAGTTATATCTATCAGTCTTCTTACTAAACAAACTGATTTCTATTGGCTTATGGCCATACAATGCAATCAAATGGAGATTTTATTTACCGCAAAACTACATTTAAATACATGTTAGTTCCATATATACCAATAGAAATAAATTTTTTAGTAAAAAGACTGTACAAGGAAACACCTTTGTTATTGGGTGTCTTCTGCATTACTCTTATGTTGAACAGATTGATTATAATAGCAAAGCTTTATATCTATACACAGTGGTGAAAATTAGCTCTGCTGTTACAGTACAGCAAAGTTGAGCTGGCAAAATTAACTCTTTACTATATACAATTCTATTCTACTTTTCTCGTTATTATACAAACTACCAAGGAGCAATAAAGTGTTCTTTATTCTCTACTTTACGTGCAGGTCTCAATATAAACACGTAATAAAACAACAAAAACATATTCTGCAAAAAACTTAGTACTTAATTCATGAATGGCATTACTGAAAAATATAAATTTTGCAAGTCATATGTAAGTTGGTTTTATAAAGCAAGATTAGCACTCTAATATTTTATAATTTAAGTTTTAATTTTACAGTATAATATGATATAGCAGAAGCCTGTAAATACCCTGGTTGTCTGTTTTCCCATGTATTGTTGGAACTGAAGCAGCATAATACCCAGCATGATAATTGGAACTTTCTCACCAAACTCACTGTAACAACATCAACAAAACCTTCTCTTCATACTATCTTATTCTTAATTATATTATGTTAACTAAATTAATTTAACTTCTCTCTCTCTATCTCTCTTTTCTCTCTACATTTAAGCTCTCTTTTTTTTTTACTCGCATGGTTAAATTTAATTAGCGTATATAGAAATTGTAAATAAATAAAATCATTGTTTTATTATTATTGTAATACCATTATTGTATTCATATAATAAAAATATATAAAATGAGATTATCATTTTGTTTTTCATTGTGAAGGGAATATAATATTGTATATATGTATGCATTTTATTTTTGTTTCATTAGATTTTTAAATATGAATATTTTGATAAAATTTGTTGAACTAAAAACAATGGTTGATTGCTTGGTTTTTAATCCACAACAGTTGGATGCGAGATTATTTTTAATTCTTTCATTGTTTATTTTATTACACAGTATTATTATAACATTACTTGCCGTACTTTTTTTATAAAGCAACTTGACTTTTAATGTTATAAAAATTCAAAAGTGTTGGTGTAAAATAGAGAGTATACAAATATATAGATAAAAATATGGAATGTCCGTTCCTATTTTTATATTATATTGGTCTATTATAATATTCATGTATTGTAAATCGATATGGCTTTTTATGAGTTATATGGTTACAATATATTATTAAAGGAAAAGTATTGAATGTGGAAAAATAAAACTGAAATAGTTTAAAAATGTTCATCAATAAATAATAAAAATTATAGAAACTTGTAAAATATTATTCTTTAAATTTTTTCACAATTTATTTTAAATTTTGTTTGTTTTTGCTTATTTATATACGTATTTCATTAACTAAATAATAATCAATAATAATAGTTATTAATATTTATTAATAAAATTCTGAAACAAAAAAGTCTGACAAATCAGACAATACGTGAACCAAAATAACATGAGTAGTATTTTAATAAAAAAATTTCTTGAAGCTAAAAAAAAACAACAAATAATAATAATAAAAAAAAAGAAGGTACGTAATGTTTAATATTTTACGATAACATTCACTAAAAGACTAATTGTTGTCTCAGCGTAAATTTATCCGAATTGTAACAGTTTAGAAAATAATTTAAACATCAAAATTAAATAATTTACCCAATTTAAACTATTTGATTAACTTGCAAAGTAATAAAAAACTTCTTATCTCAATAATAAGTTTATATTGTTGGTGTATATTTTGGAAATGTACATATAAAAAAACAAAGCTTGTATAGTGAGGCTTGACGTAAGTACGACATGTGCAAGATGTTATTTAGGACGTTGAATGATAAAGCTTCATACCTCGGGCTATTTCATCTTTTATACCAAATTTGGAGAAGTAGAAAGAAAAAAAGCAATGAAGAATGGTTTGAGCTTCACTTACTCTTATCTAGTATTTTCATTAACGAGTAGAAAAAAACAACATTTATTTTACGTAAAGAAAGAAAAATAACGCACTAAATAACATGAACAAAATGACAGAGAGAGAGAGAGAGAGAGAGAGAGAGAGAGAGAGAGAGAGAGAGAGAGAGAGAGAGAGAGAGAGAGAGAGAGAGAGAGAGAAGAGCTCGTTTGCCATTGTTACACAAAAACAAATGAAAAATTTATCATTTCTTCTTGTTCTACTGCAATTAGATATAAAGGAAAAATTATATTTTTTTAATATATTTATATTTTTTTTACTGCTTTGAATCAAATATTCAAATTTAACGAACTTTGTTTAAACATACGATATGAGGTTAAAATGAAGCATTGAACCGTAATTCTTCTATGTATATAAAAACACAAATTTCTGATATATTTCATTTCATAATATAATACTTTATCTATTAATAAAATTTAATTCTATAAATAAAAATAATTCTATTGAAATTTATAAAAGCGTAATGAATATAGTATGATAAAATATACAACACTTTTCATGATTTGGGAGATTAAAAATGATTAATGTGCTATGTAAAAAATGGCGATGTATATAAGAAAATAATGATGCAGTCTTCATATTTAATGGTAAAGAGAAATTGCACATGATTGAACCGACTAAAATTAATAGAATGTCGAGGGGTGAGAAACATTATATTGATGGATTAACTTAAATTTAACAACGAGAAGAGAGAGAGAGAGAGAGAGAGAGAGAGAGAGAGAGAGAGAGAGAGAGAGAGAGAGAGAGAGAGAGAGAGAGAGAGAGAGAGAGAGAGAGAGAGAGAGAGAGAGAGAGAGAGAGAGAGAGAGAGAGAGAGAGAAAGGTAGCAAATAAATGGTTTATGATTCAACATACAATATTTTATCAACTTAGCAGGAATTCGTTTGGAAATAAATTTACAATACGTATATATTATAAAGTTTAAAACAGTCATGGAGTATCGGTATCGACTGCGATACGATATTCGATACTATACCGATACTTTTATCGTATCGGTATCGTATCGGGGTCTTTTTTAAACTCAGTATCGAATATCGGTATCGGTCACCGATATCAGCAAAATATCGTCGAATTTCGATACTTTTTTTCGATACTTTGAGACTTTTGCTCTCTCATAAAATAAAAGTAAAAATACAAAAAAAAAAAAAAAAAAAAAAAAAAAAACTTCTGAAGCAACGAGAACATTCCATTAGTGATTATCTATCTTTCGTACTTGGACAATAAAATTCACTCCTTTATTTTTCATTGTGCTATAACAACAGGGCAGGGCGCCGTGCACAGTATTTTTATTTTATACTTTTTATAAAGCCACCAGGTAAAAAGTATTTTTTTTTTTTTTGTATTTTACATACAATAAAAATAAAGAAAACGGTGTTAAAACTTTTTTCTTCTTTTTATGAAAAAAAAAAAAAAAAAATGAGCGATCGACTGGGGCCAAGTTTCTGAGAAATCCGTCGTGTGGTCGTACAGTACTATCTATGATCTCTCCTAATGACTAAAGCGCCGGTAGAAATCACAATAAAATATAGTCAATGATTGACATTTTAAATCACTGTAATTGTATATAAATTCAATGCATTACAAATTACAAAAGATGTAGCATACTTCCGTTAATGTCTCTGTACAAATTTTTTACAAGGTTAAATTTTTAAAAAGTTTACAAAATCAAAGGATTTTTACGACCAGAGGGGAAATTTGGACTTTAACCCCTTTGGTTTAGTGGGGATGATTTGAGCCAATAAAATAAATACGAAAGCTAATGATACTTTGTTTCCTTTAGCAAATTAAAAAAATACCATGAAAAAAATTTAAATTTATTAAATATTTGAAAATTACTTCTATACGAAATAAAGAAATTGCTAATTTGTAAATAATTAACAAAAGTGCTTGGAAACAGTAGAGGATATTCTAATCGTATAATTTCATTAAACGAATGAAATATAATTTTTTTAAAATCTAGTATAATTTTTTTAGTCATTTTAGTTTAACAAACGAACATTAAAATAAAATAAATAAATAAGTGAGTAAATGAATAAATAAATAATTAAATAAATAAATAATTAAATAATTAAATAAATAAATAAATAAATAAATAAATAAATAAATAAATAAATAAATAAATAAATAAATAAATAAATAAATAAATAATAAATGTGGCAAAAATATGCATGGATTTTATGATACCAATTTATGTCTCAAAGGTGAAAAAAAAAAAAAAAAGGAAATTTATAGTGCAATATTTTATTGTATGAGATATAGCAAAAATATCGAAAAAGTATCGGAAAATATCGGTATCGTATCGGTATCGTATCGGAGCAAATTTTTTTGAGCAGTATCGTATCGGTATCGGTATCGGGAAAATTTAAAAATATCGGTATCGTATCGGTATCGAAAATTTCGGTATCGACTCCATGACTGGTTTAAAATGATTTCTCTCTCATTTATATATAAAAAAAACTCTAACATGACTTTTACATTTACATATGTGGTTTTAGTAATTGAAATTTATATTATATAACTGATGACTTTTTTTATATATATAACAAAAAAAACATTAAATAATTTATTTAATTGAATAAAAATAATTTAAAAATAGATTTTAAGTTATATAGTTCTGAGTAGTAGAGTTTTTTTTATGTGATATAGAATTGTGGCAGAGTAGATTGAAAATAAATTTTAATTACAAACTTTTATTCTTTATTTTAAGTGACCTATTTTTTTATATTTTTTTTTTTTGTGCTTGCATCAATTAAAAGAAAATCTCAGCTTGTGTGTCCTTTTTTTGCCCCATTATTATTTTTACTGTCATTTGTTTTATTGACTTTTGCAGTAAGAAGAAAAAAAAAAAAAAGATAGAGGATAGAGGTTTTAAATCAATAATTATCTCAAACATGTAGTACGTATATAATGGCAAGATAAAAGCCCAATCTTTTGACAGCACTAGATTTATTACTTTAAGTTGAGGGCCACGTAGGCATTACATTAATATCTAATATACCAATACTATGATAAAATACTTTTAAAAAAAATGTTTTGATTAACATCTAAATGAAAAATCCTTTTTATGTAAATTTCTTAATAAAAATACTATAGTGACTTTTGATTGCTAATTTGATCTGAATTTTAAGAACTTTTTTGATTGTCTTTTATTTTATTTTTTTTAACTCATTTAATTGCTTTACCAGCATTAAACAAAAATCTATAGCTTTTTTTATTGCCAGTAAGTATTTCTGAGGGAATAAGTTAATGTGGATTTCAGAGAAAGCAGCAGAGGGTGAGATTACGACATTTTATTCGTTGGACTCTGTGCTGGGGGTCTGGATGACCTCACATTTGACCCCCTATGCCGCAAAATAACAATAATCAATATCATTAAAGAAATTGAACAGAACAATTATTGGTAATAACATTTTTTTTAACCAAACAACAATATTATACTTCTATAGCAAATTATTTAGGTTTAGATCATAATTATGATATATTTAAATAATTAAGTGATAGAAAAGATATATTTCAAAAGCTATATTATCCCGATATTTTTTAAAATTATACGATTAACTTGTAAGACAAATATACAATCAGTCGTATATAGTTGAAAGTAAGGATTAAAAATGAAATTCTGCAAGATTAATATTAGTAATTGTAGTAGAAACAATAATTATATTAAAATTTAATGTAATTTAAAGGTTATTGATTTCATTAAAATTGTCTGCATCAAACTTTTGTAAATCTTGCCGTTTGATATTTTTATTAAATTTATTTTATTTTCTAATCTTTTTGTTGTTGTTGTAAAATTGTCTCATAACTGTAGTATTTCTTTGTTTCAATAGTTTGATATGTATCCCCCATGTTGATGCTAACAGTATGTGAATGCAAAGCAGGAAAGAAGATGTGTGTGTTTGCTTCTCTCTCTCTGCTGTCTTACGTGTATATATATAAATTATATATACGTGAAAGTAGAGCAGTGGCAGTGTCCATTGTTGTACCTCGACAATGACAAATGAGGTGCACAATTCTTTTTGTTGAAACTTCCTATTGTTGAGCCAGCTGAGCCGTCTTCTTCTCAACGTTGTCAGTGAAATACACACCCAAGTGAAGACGTGATAAATCTCATTCGTCTTTCACTGACTTGCAAAATCTGAATTTTAAATTATATGTATCTACGCTATGATCACTTTTGTAATTTAAAATATTATTGTGAGTGGTAATTTGTAATAAAACATTGACAGCTATTTTTATTAAAAAACAATTATATCAACAATTTGCATTCGCATATTCATTCATTTGTTATTATAACTTTGCGCAGCAAATTATTGAATACTATATTTTTTAATGGAAATAATTATTTTGCTGTGCAGAGTTAAAGTTACAACAAATACGTGTATGTACCTTTAAAACAACGTTAAACACAAATCTGGATTGTTGGTGCATCTATATAACTAAAAGTAAAAAAATTAATGAACTAAAATTAACATAAATAATCAAATATTGTTTCAAATTTATGTAAATTTCTTTGTAAAAATTTGAGCTTTCTTTTCTTAGTAACTAATTTATATATCACATACTTGAACTATAGAAAAACAGACTCTATTTACAATTACATTTAGAGAGATAACTTGCTTGAAATAAATCAACTTGCACAATTTCTTGCCCTATGTTTATTGTTTCAAGTCACGGTTTGTGCTCGAAAGGTCAACATTAAGACGACAAAAAGGTTTCTCTTATAAAAGGTGAGAAGACAAACTGCTGAACTTTTAAACAAGACAATCTTCTGACCCCTTTTTATACTTATACATGTACACTCAAATGTCATTAAATTAACAAAATATATTGTGTATTTATTATTAATGTCAACCCCTCTTTTTTTTTTCTTACGTTATTTACAAGTCGTTAATTAAAGATTAGTTATAAAAACTTCATTAAATAATTTATACTGCAATTTTTATTATTATTTATCTTTTAAAGAAATGTAATTATACCAAAAAAATGTTTGGTATGGATGTCAATATTTGTGCTAGTATTAAATGATAAAATTAATCAACATTTTTGGAATATATTGTATTTTAGAATTCTCCTCTCTCTCTCTCTCTCTCTCTCTCTCTCTCTCTCTGTCTCTCTATTTTTCCCTCTTTCCCTCAAATGTCAAATAAAATCAACATAATATGCAGCAAAATTAACATATTAACGCAAAAAAAAAAATGTCATGTTTAATTAAAAAAAATGTGACATTGCAGAAAAAAATTAGAATTAAGAGAAAACAAAAGGGTATTTTTAACAGAATATAACAAATATAAAGAACATTGTGAATATGAACAATATATGAAGGAAACTGTTCTTCTCTTTTCTATTGTTCTTATGAAAAAAAAAAAAAAAAAAAAAGTCAGATATTTCTATACGTTTTTTTTCCATATATTTATGTCATACAGCGTCGCAGCTTTTGTTATATGACAAAAATGAAATAAAGTCAGACGTCACCAAAAACGAAGGGCTGAGATCTTTTTATATTATATATATATATATATATATATATATATATATATATATATATATATATATATATATATATATATATATATATATATATATATATATATATATATATATAATGAAATTTTTTTCCCTAAAATAAAAGCATAGTAGAAAATAATGGCAATTTGATTTAATCTATTAAAAACAATAAAATATCTATCTGAATGATATATATAAAACGTTAAAACATACAAACAATTGAATATTTAATTAAAATTGTTCATTCCCATCATATATACTGGAGTAAATAATAATAAAGATTATCTCATGGTATTTTAGATTATTGATCAGTATACCCAGTTTTTCATCAATATTGGATTACTTTCTCCCCTAACACTTTCAATCAAAATAGTTTCAATGTACTGTACAGATAATATAATAATGGAATATCAGATTATATAATTCCAATCGTATACCGTATTGTTATTATTTTAGTTAAAAATAAATATTTTTTGGTTTTTAATTTTAAATATATAATACCAATTTATATAGTAAATAAGTATGAAACATTATTAAATAATATATTTTACTACATGTTTATACTATTATAATGGATTAATTAAAATATTGATAGTGTAATTACTCGTATATAGTGTTTTTGATTAAAGTGGGAAGGTATTTTCTATTTTAGTTTTTGTTTTTATGTTGTTGTTTTATAACAAAGCTAATTTATAATACCAATTATACATAAAAAATTGTAGGTTTTAATCACTGATTATCATGTTATATGACTTACATGATTACATTTTTCCTTGCTGATTTTAAATTATTGTACATTGTCCACAGATTACGTACGTTTCTTCATTTTTAGTCTATTCTTGGACTTTCATTATAGTTATATTTTTAATGGTGCTTTTTTCGCTACAACAATATCAAAATACGGTACTATATTATACTAAGAAAAAAAAAATGTCAACAGCATTGTCCAAAACGAAACCTTAGTTTGACATGTATGAAAGTATGAATTAGATAGTGCGCTGCAAGGCCAACGGTTATGATGTCATAGAGGTGTATATTCAAAGCCATTAGCTTTTATTTTTCATTTGTAAAAGACTAAAAAAACATATATTATTCATTTTCTCTCCAGTAAGCGTAAAAATTTCAAACGCAGTACCGACTACGACTTCACCGTTCGTCACTAAAATGTTCTCTTTCACGCTAGGTTTATATTACGCACGATATATTTGTATTGTACACATAAACCACGTCACTCTTCATTAGCTCTATCAAAAGTACCAACTGACATCGTCATAACAACCTGCGCTTTTACTGCTAAGAGAAAGGGGAAAAAATCATTTTATTACACGCCTCTAGGCCTGATGAAATATTATTATTTTATGTGTACGCGCGGGACATTTTAATAAATAATATAAAACATTGGAGAGGGTCTGCGAGAGCGGAAGAGGCGATGTAGCGGACGATAACACCATGAGCCTGGATATTCTTTCTTATCCATTTAACGTAAGAGGTGTGAGAATAAAGGGGGCGTGGTTCACCATGAGATGAATCTCTTCCTGACTGTAGACTTGACGTTTAATATCCTGCTGTAGTCTTTGCTCTAGCTGCTGCTGCTTCTTGCGTCTTCAATATTCAAATTCATCCCTATCAAAACATCGCTTTTATATTTTGTATCTTTACCTTAAAAAAATCTGTCACTACAAATAGTTTGATAATATTGATAAAATTTCTTATTTATAAATCATAGACGTTCATTAAATGTAAGATCTTATCAATATTTCTATGGCACTGACTTTGATCAACTAAGAATTCAGGTACTGTATGTCGGTTTTGAAAAAAGTAAAAAGTCATTTAAAGTTATGAAGTATTATTTTTGTTTTTATCTAAAATATATCCTTTATCTTAATTCCTTTCAAGTCAATATGCTTCATTTCAAAATTTAGTTATTTTTCAAGGAGTGTACTTTTGAATAAAAGAAATATTATTGATGTTGCTGTTTGTTAACTACCCAGTACCCTGATCTTGTGAAGTTCTCGTTTCGGGTAGTAAAAAACATGAGGCCACGTCTGTATAATTTTAAAAATATTGAAATTTGTTTTTATTTACATCATTTTTTAAATATACTTTCTTATTAAAAGGTTAAAAATATTATTGTGTTATCAATTATATATTAGAAATATTATTTTACTAATGGATTAACACTATTTTACATGTAACAATTGTTACAAAAGTTATTGCAACAAGAAATTCTTCAATGTTTTGAACTCTTGATTTAAACACACAAAATTGAAAAAAATTGACTGAATTTAAAAAACTCTTTTGGACAATATTTTAAAATTTTAAAAAATAATTCAACAGTTAAGATAGTTAGTCAATCACTTCCAATGCAGACCATTGCAGCATAATGACCACAACTTTAGAAAGTTAAAAAAAATACTGAATAATTTTCTTCATCTCGCTACGTAATAAAATATATTACATACATAAAATAAAACAACTTTATCCTATGAATTCAAAGCTTACAAACTTTAAAATTAATTAAAAAAATATACAATTTCAAAGCTAAATGAAAAGAGAGAGAGATAGATAAAGAGAGAGGGAGAGAAAGAGAGAGAGAGAGAGAGAGAGAGAGAGAAGTTTTTAAATTTTAGTTCAAGTCACAATGAACTGATTGAAACTAATGTTTCAAAGTAAAATGCTAATTGCATAAGGTACAAAAAATGAATAGTAGTATAAAAGACTAGTATGGTAGTATATTATATAACAATATTTAATTTTAAGTTATAGGTAAATAAAAAAAAGTTACATTTTTTCTTGAAATATTGTTGAATACAGAGTATACAACTATAATAAAACAACAAGATTTTTTCTTTCATTCAAAGCAATCTGAATTCAAAACATTTTCAGTAGCTAAACACAGCAGACAATATTCGAGAAAATTATGAATAAATAAGTAAGCATAACAATTCATTCATCTGCATTTAAATGTATATACATATTTTCATTACTCTTTAATGAGTTTTTCCATTAAAGATAATACAAGTTCTTAAGCAGTAGTGCATAAAATTTACTGTACAATTAGTATTCTTCTATTTAAATTAATTTTATTCTTCTCATTGCACATTTTTCTTAAATAAATACTATATACTCAAATGAGTTTTTTTTTACATTATTACAATATTAGCATACTTAAATTTTAATTGAAAAAAGAACTAATATTGCAATATGCATTCTACAGTTCATTAAATTTATTTTGAAATAAAATGCATTTCAAAGCTTTAAAACTAATATAATAATAATAATAAGAAAAAAAAATATTATACTTAGTTTGTTACTTAATAAATTTAAATTATGTAATATAAATATAATAAATATATATTTTTAAATGAAATACAAAAAGCACTTTATTTGAAGTGTGTTTTAAAAGAAAACATAAGAGTAAAGAAAAGAACTCTGGCTATAATAATAATATTTCAATGTTAATAAAGAAACTTAAATAATAGTTTATTACCAGAGGAAATGTTAGAGCAGACACGACGAGAAAAACTACTTGAAGTAAAAAGAGAAGACGAGAGAATTTATTTATTATTATTATATTATATATTTTTTTCTCTCTTTCTCTCTACTTTTTAGCAAGTTTATTTTACTTTTCAGTTGAGTTGCTGCCATCATTTCTTTACATGGTATTGCACTTTAGTGAGCCGGCACATAAGTACCATATACATATATAAATATACAATAAAACATATACATATGTACGTACACATATACATTTCTGTATATATGAATGTATGTATGTAGTACACTTTAGGCTATGAGCCAAAATTTTGATTTCACTTCTGCTTCTTCTTCTTCTTCTAGTTCTTGTGAATGCAAGCTCCAAAAGTTGTTAAGTCTTTCCATGTTCTTTGATTTGTTTACACAGTATGTGAAACTCTCACAACGTAAAGATTTTAGCCCTAACTATGGGAAAACTTAATCTAAAATTTTATATTTATATTATGTATGAAAAAAATAACATTTATAAATGTCTGTTTTTCTTGCCAAATGATATTATGTTCTACATTTATTATTTTATAATACGTGTATTTTCATTATAACTTTATTTCATAGCTAAATTAAATAGTTAAGTATAATATATAGTTATTAAAAATTTTATTTAAAAATCATAATTGATTAATATATTAGAAAATAATTCAAAAATATTATCTATATTTAAAGGTATTGAAATAAAAGGTTTCTTTTTCAATTGGCTCAATAAATACAAACAAAGTAATCTACAGATATATGGTATCTACATACAGTAATGCTCACTCTCTCTCTCTCTCTCTCTCTCTCTCTCTCTCTCTCTCTCTCTCTCTCTCTCTCTCTCTCTCTCTCTCTCTCTCTCTCTCTCTCTCTCTCTCTCTCTCTCTCTCAAAGTACTGTACAGACTGTGATATAAAAATTTACTCTATTGTCTTTTATAATTAAAATAATATTCTTCTGAAGACTTCAATTAACATATTGCTTCACATAAATACATAGTTAAATCACACTTAAATCACTGAGTCTGTACTTCTGTGCGCAGAGTGTTTATTCTGAAATATTATTTTACATTTCACACCATACTTTTTACATAAAAAATACTGGCGGCGTAAAAAAAGGAAAAAAAATACATTTTAGGTTAAAATAAATATTATATATTTTTTTTTCGAATGAAAAAAAGTGGAACAGAGACAAGAGGAGGTTAAGAATTATTCTTGGGTATTAATGTAAAAAGCAAGCGTTGGTCTAAAGAAAAGGAAAGGCGTAATGCACTTTTCGTGCTCGTGCTTTTGCATCCATTTCCTTCCCCCCAACCCCAACCCCACCCTGGGGGGCCTTGCTGTGTGTTTATTTAGCACCAGACCAAAAGGATTCCAATATTGGATTTACCAAAAACACGACGAAGCTGCCTGCTTCTCTCTCTCTCTCTCTCTCTCTCTCTCTCTCTCTCTCTCTCTCTCTCTCTCTCTCTCTCTCTCTCTGTCTCTTTACAATTTCAAAATCATTCGAAACAAAAAAGTAACGTTACGAAAAACTTGGCAAAAAGGCAAGGCAAGAAAGAAAAACGAATGTAAAAAACATGACTTTTTACAACATTTTATTTCATGTACACATTCAGTTCAGATATACGAAATAGTTATTCAACGTGTTTCTGAAGTGTAATAGCAAGTATACATTGAATTTAATATTAAATACACAGTCTAGTTTTATTCAATGTTCAAATATTAAAGATCTTTCAATGAAATTTTTATTTATTCATATACTGTGAATGAGTTGTATAATAATTTTAAAAACATGCAAAAGCTCCAGTCTTGAATCAGTTTATTCAAAATAAATTGTTAGTGATGTTTTTCCACCATAGAAATTTATATTGGTGTAACTGCGTTTTAAAAATAATGACAAAAAGAAAAATATTACATTTTGTGAATCAAATAAGTCAAGCATGTTCCGATAACAAAATTGGGTGCATATATTTTATTTCTAGATAATAAGGCTGCAAACAATAATAATAGTAATGACTCCAACTTCACTATATATTTTTAAGTCTGTTGTTGTGAAGCCTTTAGTTATTAACGGCAAAATAATAATAATAATAAATAAATAAAGATACGAAAGCAGATCTAATAAAATACATACAAGACAATAAAACTTACTTATGTTTAGTGATTTGCGCAGTTTTGCAGAACTTTTGTTTTGTTTCTTTATTGCTATAACATTAATAAAATTAATATACGTTTTAAATATCCTATTTAAAAGTTAATAATCTTGCAAAGTTATAATATTTTTTATTTAATTTTGTTTGTTTTTTCCAGAGATTACTGTACAATGACCTATAGTTTTTATTGTAATAATAAGCATTGATTTGATTATTTTATTGTGATTGCTAAACTTGTGTCTCTGTATTCAGAGAGGCAGATAAATGGAATGCAAGTGAATTGAGATTTAAAGTGATAGGAAATTTCAAAGCGAAGCAGAAAAAAATATATAGTCTTGAGTCTCTGCTTTGATGGAGCAAGAATGTAATCCTTAGTACAAAGTAGCACGTAGCAAACTCGCTTGTGTTCTTGTAAAACACGTTACAAGCTAGCAAGCAAGCAGGCAGGCAAGCAGGCAAAATAAAGAAGTTTTCTACAAAACTGATTCACTTCTTATTTCACTCCTTTTGTGGAGTCTTCTATCACGTAATAATGATCCTTATCTCTTTTTTTCTCTAAACGTAAAGATTAAGATTCGTTTCTTAAAATACAAAAGTGCATAGAATCCAATTTAGATTAGTGGTAATAAGATTTTTCATCAAATGCTATCAGAGTATACGACAGCAGCTCTATATTCCTAAAGGATATAAATAATGCATAACTTTTTTGTTTAATAATTTTACTTGCATATATTTTGAGATTTTGTGAATATTCTCCTGAATAAAATTGTTGAATATCAATTATACAGTTTATACTTATAATTTTTAGAGAATTTTAAAGTATCCTTCTACAAAACAATGATAAGGTTTTGAAAAGAAGAACTAATATATCAGTAACTTTGGCACATACTTTTTTTGCAGTTAGGGTTGCAGTTAGAGGGCTTGTATCTCTGAAATTAAAAATTTTATTCCATAAATTTGTGGTGTCAATTGAAAGTCTATATGGTAACTACTATACGTAGGCTAAAAATTTCAGGGCCCGTTAACATCAGAAAAAAAAGAGAAGAAATCTATAACAATTAACATGGAGCATTTTGGGCTTAAAGTTTCAAATATTCGTAATTAAATTTGTTGACTCTCCAACTTTTTAAATATTTGGAGTACTTTTATCCTAAAGTATCTGAGTGCAAAAATTTAAAAAAAAAAAAAAAAAAAAAAAAAATGTCATATCAATTTCTAGTCAAAACACCGCAAATATACTTCATTTCCTACCTCAACATTGATATAAATTACACTGGCATACAGTACATATACGAAAAGTATTGAATAAATTTGGTTACATTTATTTATATACAGTATATCCAAATTCCCATATTCCACGTAAGTGTTTTGAAGCTGACACGAAACACCGACTCTTGAATAAATATTCCAATCCACTTAGAGATACCACTCATCAAGTTGGTGATGGTGTATCAAATTAAACTGGACAAACCACCATGGTACCCTCCTTTGTGTGAATTCAATGTTGTTGTTTCTACCTTCCTCTATCATTATATTCTGAGAGTAAAACGAAAATGAACCACTTGGATTTACTATACAATACTTCAATAACGCCAAAGTATGTGTAAGAATGATTGTAATAAATTTGGATGTTGTTTTAATTATTATTATTATTATTATTCTTTAGTAAAATTTCACAATACTTTAGATGCAAACTATATCACACATTGTCATTATTTTATCATTTCTAGGTCATGTAAAAACCATTTGTTTATTTAAAGTTGAAAAATAAAAACCCTCAACGTTTAGCTGCTTTATGTTCGGCAACTTTCCGGTAATATATAGCATTGTGCAAGTGCAAATTAATTGACAATATTTCCTAAATATTGACAAATTAATCAATATGTGATTAATTATGTGTAATAATAAAAAAATCTGAAAATAAATTTTCATACAAATCTTTGAAGCAGGCACAGAAAAAAAAAAGCTCTGTGTTTTCACGTTGATTTATAATTAATGATATTTAAGTTTATGAAAAGTATAGAGTTTGAACAAAGTTTATTATAATGTTGTCTCTCTTTTGTTTTAACTTTTGGTCTTAATTGACTTGGCGTTCGTTCTTTTTCGTTCCTCGACTTGAAATCCTTGATGAAAACACTTTGTGTTCACAGCAAAAAAAAAAAAAAAAAGCTTCATTCAAAACGTGCGCTCTTTGTTTTTTAGCTACCATTGTCTCTCTTAAGTAATTCAGAGAAGAACGTCTTTTCTTTTTTGAAAACTCGCTGAATTTCTTTACAGTAACTAAAAAAGAATCTTTTTCCACGCTGAAAAATTTTCGCGTGAACAGCTCACGTTAAAATGTTTTTGTTTTACTTTTCCGCATATTTTATCAGCTTGTTTATAAAAAACTTAACCTTTCTTATATTTAAAAACACCTCTCTCTTTCTGATTGTGTTATAGTTATTATTGACCAATTGTTGTTATAAAAATCTCAGTTTCTTTATATTTGTACAATATTTAGATTAATACGTAAGTCAAGAATACAGTATATCAAATTGTTTAATTTTTTATAATGAAACATTTAAAAAATATATGTTTTGTCAGTTTTAAAGATGGAAAGAGATATAGAGCTGAAAAAGAAGTGATGACGCACACACGATATAATTACAAATAACATCTACTACAAGAGTTGTGTGTGTGATGAAGAAAAATGTCGGATCTCATTTAGCAGAGTAAAACTAATTGTGATGGAAGTATAACATAGTGATGGATGTTCGTAAAGAGAACTCAAAGATTTTTTTTTATATATAATATGTTTGGTTCTTTGATGAGTACGTGAGTGTGGGGGTACTCTTGGGAGAAAACACACCTGGTCTCTCTCTCTCTCTCTCTCTCTCTCTCTCTCTCTCTCTCTCTCTCTCTCTCTCTCTCTCTCTCTCTCTCTCTCTCTCACTCCACAGCCGAAAGCAAGAATGTAACTGCAACCACCAGACCGCGAAGTATTACGTAATATCACGGGAGATTGCTTCAGGGATGTCCCTTGAACAATGCCACATATGACAAATTTCAAATACGATAACACACAAATGTCAATATACACAATACATACATATGTTTTAATAAATGAAAAAATATGGAATTTTTTTCAAATAATAATATATTTTTAAAAAAAAGTTTTCAGATAAAATTTATTTCTGATTGAATTAAATTTCAGATAAAATTCAGTTCTGAAAAATTTAAGTATAGGTAATTGTGCACAAAAATTATTTGTTTTATTGTCTTTTTATTTGTAAATGTAAAATATTTATATTACTGAGCTATTATATTAATCAATATATGATTTTGAAACCTATAATTTATCAAATAATTCTATTCTAACATTATACTACTAATATACAATACATGTTATAAAAATTATTTCCAATTTTACCAATATCTTTAAAAATAATTAAATAAAGCTTTAAAAAAAACATTTTTATTATTTTATAAAGTCATTAATATTCAACGAGTTTATACATATTTTTTCCCCTGGTAAAATGAAAATCGTAGGAATTAATATTAAAATTTTGAATATATATATGAATATAGTATAGGGAAGAGGTTTTTAAATACATCTGCTGCCTATAATATATATGAAAATGATTGATTAGTTAATGTTTTTGCTCTGATTTAATTTGTTATTCACGAATAATATTTTAAAATATCACGGAATCAATGAACGTTCAATTTGAAACATCAATCATTTCTATACTATACTGCTGCATTGCATTCGTATGTTGTTTGTTTTTCTTGCATGCTTTGCTTTATTACCATGTTTATGTACATATATATATCGAGAAATATTATTATTGATTATAATTTATGGATTTTAGCATATTGCATTAATATGAAAAACTCGTTCGATTTGTGACATATTGAGATTGTGGAATTAAAATTATTTTTTATTTTTTAACTTTGTGTTTTTAACGCTGATAACAGAGTCTGAGTAATCATGTTATTATAGCATGACCAAATAGATTGTTTCAAACTTATACCTTAATTGCTCATTATTTTGTAATTTTTCGTTTAACCATGATAGGCAAAGTAAAAACAAAGAATTAGTACCAAAGAACATGTCTAGAAAAAAAAAAAAAAAAAAAAAAAAAAGAGTTTATTACTAAAAAAAAAATGTGTTAACATTTTTCAAATAAAAAATTGTCAATAATTCAGGTTACAAAACAAAGAAAAAAAAGCAGAATTATTTTTAATCTTCTTAAATACGTATTATTGTTGCTTTGATTTAATAAATCCACCAAATGGTCAATGCAATACCATACTATTTATCGTATACTATAAAATTTCACCTTTTCTTTGATATAAATAAATATCAATTTTCTTTCAATTGTATTTCAAAAAGAGTGTTTGTATAAATTGAAAAATTTATAATAAAAATGATACATCAAAGTTAAGAAAAAAAAATTCAATCAACATCAGAAGGAAAATATTGCTAAAAATAAACCTGTAGTTCTAAATATCACAACAATATGTTTTATACAACCCAAGTTAGCTACAAGCTGTTAGAAACGTCAACTATGTCAACTGTGTGTGAGGTACAAAGATTTGTAGCTTTAAAATAAAAATAACGTTCTGACATAATTTCAAATTGAGTGACAATGATGATTCTTGATGAGTTCTTTTATTTTCCTTTTGTTTTTGTTTTTTAAACATTAGAAATGATTTGTTGCTGTAAAGTGTCTTAAAAAGCAACGATGCATGCATTGGAGAGAGAAGAAGAGTCGTCATGGATTTAGTTTTCTAACTACAAGGCTCATCATACGATTCTGGAAAAACAGAAAGAATGAAAAAAAAAAGTGAAAAGAAACTTTAAAGAGGAAGACAGAAGAGAGAAGAGAGAAGAGAGAAGAGGAGAGAAGAGAGAAGAGAGAAGAGAGAAGAGAGAAGAGAGAAGAGAGAAGAGAGAAGAGGGAAAGAGAGAGAGAAAGAGAGAGAGAAAGAGAGAGAGAGAGAGAGAGAGAGAGAGAGAGAGAGAGAGGGAGGAGGAGAGAGAGAGAGAGAGAGAGAGAGAGAGAGAGGAGAGAGAGAGGAGAGAGAAGGAATGCGAGACAAACACACGACGGCCGACAAAGCAGCAACGAAAAGATGATAGAGAGAATCTCGCTCATCACTCACTCACTTTCTCCCACCCCCAAACTTTCGATGACGTTGTCTAAAAAGGGAAGCGACCTCAGCCAATTCTACTTTTTTTTTTCCACCCTCATTTCCTTCTTTACAACTCATTTTTTATTACTAAAAGAACTACTTTGGATGAATGGTTAATGTGACTACTATTTAACCTGTCTTTATCGTCGTAACATTTTTTTTTATCTTTTTCTTTTTGTTACTAAATGAATAATGAGAAGAGAGAGAGAGAGAGAGAGAGAAAAAAGAGAGAGAAAAAATAAAAATGACATTTTTACAGAAGACATTTTGATCGAATTGAAGGAAGATAATTCTTAATAAATCAAAGTTTGAACAAATGGAAATGCTTTTTAGATTTTTATTAAATTTGTTAGTTTTGAATAATTAAACATTAGCTTAAATATAAATACAAATTTATTAATAATTAAAAGTGAAAATAATCTTGTCAATATGTTTGAATATTTTAATTCATGAAG